>WNNJ02002487.1:0-23374 GCA_012934845.2 Pomphorhynchus laevis
ATTCTTCTAAATTCGTTTTCCATTATGTTTTTCTTTGTTGAAAATGAATGACCGCTCTTTGAGTGTAATATATTATTAGACATACTCTTATTGTGCGTTGATATTTCTAGTTTTACAGTTTTGTTAATCCGCAGTGACATATTTTGTTTTTTTCCTGACTTATTTCAGCGGTAAATATTAACGACCCGAATTTTATCTGTGTAACACAAAAACTGAAAGACTAAAATGGATAAATAAAAGACGTTTAGATTTTCAAAACAGAGGTTACACAAAAAGAGAAATAGACGTAGCACAAAATAGAGCATATATCAAGACGACAAAATCAAGACAAAATCACGACACAAAACAAAATGAAAAAATTATAATATCAATACCTTACCATCCAGGAGTACAAAGCATATTTCGAAATTTAAAAAACGACATAAAAAATATTAACAGAAATTCAAATATTCCAGCTTAATCAATACAAATAAGTTACAAAATAATAAATACAATAAAATCAAAATTAGTGTCAACTAAACTAAAAGCAAATGGAGAAATAAAACATACAGGTTTTACAAAATGCAATAGAAGTAGAACGAAATGTTGTCAACAGGTAGAAGAAAGAAAATGTTTTAAAAGTAAATATACTAATCTAAACTACAAAATAAATCAAAACATCACATGCGTCACAACTGGTATAATTTATGTTGCAAACTGTCAAAATTGTCTAGCACAGTATGTAGGCGAAAGTGGATTGTCGCTGAATGTAAGATTAAATAACCGCCGAAGCGATTTAATAAAGAAGTTAGTCAACCGAGACGCCATAGTTAATCATTGTGTCAAATGCCACGATACCACCACTGATTGCTTCACATATTGTGTTATAGCGGGCAATGTCGATGAAAAAGTCACCCGCAAAAAATTAGAACAACAGTGGATAGGTCAATTGATGTGCGACAAAGGAAAAGGTATCAATATAGAACACACATATTTTTGGCGACCAGATTAATTATATACAGACAAAGTCTTTTTCAGATTTTATGACTCTAATTACTGTATTTTTTCAGATTGAAAAAGTCCTAGATTCGGACGAAACGTTTTAAATAAAAAGTCTCTATTCTTTGCTAGTGTTTATAGTAGTAAAATAATTTTTTGGCTATTTACTACCTTGGATATTATATATATTTATATATAAAATGATGCATTGAAATCGTCTTGTTGGTAGTCGGTTGAATTTCATTTTAGTGAGATATTTCCGGACCTCTTCGACTAACTTGTATTTTTAGCTGGCTACATAATAGCTTCAGCTATCAGGTCGCATTACGACATAAAGCAGCTATTATGTAGCCAGCTAAAATACAAGTTAGTCGAAGAGGTCCGGAAATATCTCACTAAAATGAAATTCAACCGACTACCAACAAGACGATTTCAATGCATCATTTCAATCTGATGGAGGACCACCATGTTTATCGTCAATATAGTGCATGCTGAGGGACGAAACAACGATGATACAGGGACGTCCACTGATGAGTCCCGCCCTGTGGAGTTGTCTGGACAGCATGCTTTATGTCGTAATGCGACCTGATAGCTGAAGCTATTATGTAGCCAGCTAAAATACAAGTTAGTCGAAGAGGTCCGGAAATATCTCACATTTATATATAGGCTATACCGATACGTTTACCGTTCTTACAAAGTGATATATCTAAACAAGACCAAGCTGGACAAGAATAGTTTTAAAAGAGGGATGATCTCAAGGAGCATTAATCTAGGGTTAAAAGACCTTGAGATGAAAGTGGGTGTAAATGTGCTTAAGGATAAATCAAGAATATTCTTATGAAAACGGATAGAACGCGTCTTTTGAATGACTTTTACATCTGCTTCTCTACTAGAAGACTAAGGGCAGAAGCATCTCCCGAATTTTACTGAAGGATATTCAGTGAAAAAGACTCTTGATTACTTCCCATTGTGTTACGTCAGCTGGAGTGGGATGCCTCCTCTAGCCCAGATCAAAGGTGGGAAGGCTGCCCTTCGCACAACCTGACAAACTAGAAAAAATCATTTGCCCACTGACTTTATCTTTATTTCCCAAGAAGACTGCCGCTATTCCTAGTCATTATCTATCTTGACCAACTTTAAAGAGTCCAGACTCTGTTTAGAAGCATTTCTCTTTTTTGAAGACGGGGCTTTATTTTAGTACCTCGTAATATTCGTCGTTGGAGGAGAACGTAACTTCTCAAACTTAGCCACATGATATTGAGTTAAAGTTCGCAATTCGTTCATATTGACCTGGTGCCTTGATCTATAAGCTCAATGTTATCGGATTTTGTCATTGTAATATCGGTAGATCTATTGGCCGAGAGGCATCATCGAAGTTGGCCGCTTTGCAAGGTGATCCACAATGCCGCTTATTGTAGTCTTTATAGTAGCTACATTTTATGGATCAAAAAGGATGTTCACCGCTGCAGTTAGAACAACTAAAAGGCAATACACACTTCCCCGAATATACATCAGATGATCCGCAGACTCCACATGTCCGCGTTTGATCGCAATAAGAATCCCAATGATCTCACTAATTACATCTATTATAATGGGGGTACGTCAGGTGATCGGAATATATGAGTGTAAATGACATATTGTACCCCAGAAACGGGTTACATTTACTGTTTGATAGGCATTCAAACTGGTAACCGACGTTGAGCAAAAGGTAATTAGTAATGATAGGCAGTTTCTGCCAGTGATTAAACGTATATTATGTACTTTATAAGTAGATTCTAGAGCCCTAACATCATCCTCTGACATAAAGGGACCAAACTTGTTTATTTTTAAAGAAGCCTGAGTAGGCTTGAAAGTTGTCGTCCCATAATCTGTTAAGTTCTTCTCGATAAATTCCAAAAAGGCTGCTGCGTTTATGAGATGCAGAAGGAAATGCGAACCTTAGAGTGGTTTGTTGTCTATTTAATTTATCGTTGAGTTGAGGGATATTACCCCTGTACCTGAACTGGCAAACTTAATTTGTGTGAAATTTACAAAACATATACCAAGGGGCAACGTTTTCAACATATTCCTAGAGGGACTTCTCTACACGTTTCAAATGTATAATTATTTTTAATATTTTTACAGTGGTTAGGATATCATTTTGAGATCTCATTTTCGTGACCTCCTCGACCGAATTGTAGATAGTGACTACGGCATGTTACTCGTTGACTTCAGCGACACAACTGGTCGTTTGGATTAAGGCAGCACTCCGCAGAATCAAAAACTACTACCTTATACATAAACAACTACCACCACCTTTCACTGCTCTACAACAAATTCACTCCTCGACATTTTACTGCTTCATAAGATGTGGTTGTTAAAATCCATTGGCACCCATTTACACTGGCGGCTGGAGGAATATTCGTTGATTAGAAAGAGTTCCACTTTGATCCTATTAGAGTAGCTTTCTTTCAGGCAGCTATCCAACGCTACCCCAGGATAGAAAATGAGAGTTTGATCAATGTCCTAATTAAAAATAAGTTTTCTGCGAGCAGGAGAGGGCATCGGGTTGGATTGATAGTGTATGCCTTGATATAGGTTTAGAAAAGTCACTAAATCTACATAATTATGAAGCCACGCTTTATTCCCAGGCAATCCCGACTTGCTGTGACTTCAGGTGAAGGGGTTTATCTGTTACGGATATCCTTAACTCCTTGGGTCCACTTCTAGGCACCTCCAAATTCGTTGCTCCACTATCTTCTCGAATTTGTCAGCTTTTGACAGCCGATCAATGAAGAGAAGTGACCGTCTTAATGCTTTTAGCCTCTCTGTGAATTTGATGTAGCCAGCATCACCTGTGCCAACGTATATTTTTACCAACGAAGATATCGGTTTCATGTTCCAAATACCTGTAGCCAATTTTGATTCAAAATTCCCTCATCTTCATCTACGAAAAAGCGCTTGCGCGTAGAATCCGAATCTATTTGATTTGGCATAACTTGATGCCACCGAGTTTCCATGGGTTTGTCAAAAGGCGTTTGATTCATTCGTTAGTGAAGTGCTCACTTTAGTCAGGATAACAGTTATCAGCTTGCTGTGACTGTTTTTCTTGACTTTTCCGCCGCATTTAACTTCATCTCCGTTATCTTCGTAATCTCCTCTCTGGTCTCTCCTGCTGCCTACGGGAATTATTAACAGGGTGAAGATATTGCTGTACACCAAGCGGTTCTAATATAAAGACGACCCTGATGCACGTCAGTTTTACCCTATTACGGGTGTGCCTCAAGGCTTACCACTTTCTCCAATCTTATATCTTGCTGCCTCCATCGAACCATATAATTGTTCATCAAACCATACATTTTTTCTCTGAACGCAGGTGCAATGATGTAGCCTCGGACATCAGCCGTTTCTTTTTAAGATTAATAGACTATCTTATCCCTTTCAATCTTATTTTAAACTCCACAAAATTGTAGGTGATTGTCTTTAATCGAACCTATGCTGCTATAAAGAAACTTAAGAGATTAGCACTCTCAGCCCTCTCTTCCTTTTAGCACTCTCAACCACCCTTACCTTCACAAGTCGAGTAAAATATCTGAGATTCACAATTACGGTGAACTTAACGGCCAATGATTACCTGGATATACTTAAACGTATCCTGAAGAAAGGTAGGTGTGTCATGATACGGTTCAACATCTGTTATTGAATGTGAAAACCCAAGTGCGCCTTTGGGGTACTTAGGATATCTCGAAATTGGTCTTCATTTATAGAGGACGTCCCCAAAGCAAAGACTAATGTTTCTCAAGCTCCTAATCTCGATATTACCGACCATTATCTGCCTCGATTGGACTCTTAGGGGATGAGATACCCTAAATAATTCAGTTAGAAGGTGGCGCGACGCTGAGTTCGGGGCGCTTAGATCCCTGTAGACCTGAGACCGTGAAAATGCTTAAGTTTCAAGAAGTTGCGTTTGACAAATAGTAAAGAAGATGACAATTTATCCTTGATTTAGTTTTTGTTTATTCTTTATCTAACGTTGTATTTTCTTAATAAAATCTTTATTTATATAATGCCATAGCCAATTCATTACAGTCAGTATTAAACAAAACACGTTGTCGCACCAAACAAATTCAATCCCACTCAGACTAAACTTAAAGTCCTAGCAAAAATGCTACCCTCCCCAACCTTTCAGTTGCTCTAAGACATCTAATTTTAGACAAAAATATTAATCGATTCAATTAACGATATCTTCTGATTTTGCATATTTTAATAAACTTCAATTCTAGTAAAAATTTATTATTAAAACAATACTTTGCGCAATATCTGATGGCAGATGAATGATTGGCAATATGAATTGACTATTATTTAGCTCAAAATATAAAGGATCAACAAACTCTAAGCTTACAATGGATGTCGACATATGAATTGTATAATTACATTAACTCTTCTTATTCGTCTGTTTCCTCTCAGATCACTAAAAGACATTTAAATCTTTAGCTATAACAATATTTATAAATTGATGCGTATTTAAAATATAGTTTCTAAATAACTTGAACCATTAAATTATATACCATTTAATACCATTATTATATACCATTATAACATTATATAATTGTAACATTATATTATATATTTCATCATATTATATACCATTATAACATTATACTATTATATACCATTATACCATTAAATTATTTAGAGATAAATTAACAGTTTAAATAAACCGTCGCTATACTTAGACAGTTTTCGCTTAATTAGATGATAAAAACATCCATATTACATCTGTAATTAATTCAATTCCAAAAAGTTTTTTCTTCCGCTTCAAAATAACTGAAATAAAACTACTCACTTGATAATAGACATTTCCAGATCTTACAAATGCTGCTTTTAACAAAATTGTAGCATATTTTGCAAACTAACATTTCAAAGGGCGCTTAGCGAACATTTTCTGTCATGATTAGATATAATTAGTAAAGCAAATTTGAATTTAGCATCAATATTAAAGTATAATCAATATGCAATTTTAAAGATTTCGAATTATGGCTAGTCAAAACCACGTTTGAGTAACTTAGAATTTGTTTTACGTTAAGACTTCAGTTTAAACATTAAAGTCAAAATAGAATCAAATAATAATTTTATAAATTATTATCCAAAAATTTATTTAAACTTTCAACGAACACAACAATTAAATCTTACATTAAATGAACATTCAAAGCCAAGCTGATCTTGATATCGATTTGAAGTAGCCCGGAATTCGCTAATATCCTATAGAACAATAAATAATGACAGACTTAAACAGTCAAGTTTATACAGCTTTTGTAATTGTGTATTGATTCCAATTTCGTATCGTTCTATATTCCTCAGCGGGTTATTACTTAGATCCCTATAGAATAATAGGCAACAGCATAAACAATGACAAAATTATTAAATCAAAATTATCAAAATTATTAATTAGTCAAATGTCAATGTGTCAGGTTTCATACTTTTCTCAAAGACTGTATTGACAATTCTTACAAAAATATAAATATTTTAACCTCTCCTACGCGAGATTTCATTTTATGGTCATTTTCAAAAGTCTGAAAACGTATGCGATTTACTGGTATATCAAGAGCTCTGCTATGTGATACCCAACTATATTAAGAACTTCATCTATACAATGACTGCATTATTGTGTTGACTATCAATAATTATTATTTCTCATTCGTAATTTATATTTATAACAATTCATTTATATTCGATTGAGTATATAAAGTTGACTTGGCTCGAATGTAAGAACAATATAGATAGGCACGAACTGACCAAATTGCAAATAATTTTTAATTAAATTATACAAGAGTATTTCCTCAATTTAGTTTTTTAAATAGTTAATAAGATTGAATTTATTAAATAGAATTTAATTGAATTATTAATTGAATCTATTAAACTGTTTGAATTTTGTAAACAATCAAGTTTATACAGCTTTTGTAATTGTGTATTGACTCCGATTTCGTATCTTTCTTTATTTTTAAGTATGTTATTACTTAGATCCCTTAACATTGATCAAATACATAATCAAAAACATAAATAACGACAAAATTATTAATGTGTCAATGTGAGGTATCATACTTATATCAACAAAGACTACATTATTCATTATTAGAAAAATATATTTTAACCTCTCGAACTCGAGATTTCATTTTATGGTCATTATCAAAAGTCTGGAAACGTATGCGATTTACTTGTATATCAAGAGCTCTGCTCTGTGATACCCAACTATATTAACAACTTCATCTTTGCAATGACGGCATAATTGTGTAGATTATTAATAATTATTAATTATTCGTAATTTACTTTTCTAAGAATAAATTATATATATTCCATTGACTATACAAAGTTCAGTTTGCTCCAATGTCAGAACGCCATCGATAATTTGCTAAAATAATTTAGCTAAATTGCTAAAATAATTTTTACTAAAATTAAAGGCAACTATTTTTTCAATTTGGGGCTTTTATTTGTTGAATAAGATTGCATTTATTTAAAACTTTAAATATTTGTAAAAACTAAGTAAGTTGCTTATAAAGCAAAACACTTTTGCTTTTTCAAAACAATTTTAAAAATAAGACAAAATGTAAATTTTGTCTAAATAACCAAAATGTAAATTTAAAATCACATACGCATTAGCACATTAGCACGTCTAATGCGTATTAGATGGCTGATTTAAAATTAATGACATCTATTTTTAATACTATAGACATTTATGACACTATACATATTTAAAAAACAATCCAGATTATTAAAATTTATCTTTATATGACTTGACTGTAGATATTGATCTATAAACATATGCTTTGACTTTTTATTCATTAAAAACTCGAAAAATAAAACTTACAATTCTTCCAGAGATTTCATTAGCACTGGAAAGCTTTCATCGATAAAATCAATCATATTTGACGAAACATTGCTAAATGACGAAAATATAAAATAAGATTTTGGGGAATATGTAATGTGCTGTTTAAGTGAAATGCAAATCTGACTATTACGTAAATATCTAGACAAATGATAATAAAATTTAAAAAATTGAAATGATAAGCAATGCAATATTGAAATGCATCTATAAATCAAATAGTCGAAACATTTAAATATTCATATTAACTGAATTGAGAATTAATTTAATTATTTTGTGGATACAAATAAAACAAACCTATTTCATAAATTATATGGAAAAAACATGAGAAATACAATACAAATTGATCAATAATATATAATTAATTAAGGATAATTATTTAGGAATTAAATATCATAATAATTTAAAAATCAAGAGATATAACGCTTTCGATTATCTGATTTACTAAATGCATTGCATGTTGAATGTGAACCACACCAAAATAATTATAGTGTTAATATATATTATCAAATATATATATGGAAATTTAATAAATACCAATTAAAACTTAAATACGATTAGTAAAAATGTAAATGCATATAATGCATTAGATCGGATTTTGTTAAAATACAGAATACTTGACTTATGCCATTCTAAAAAGTGCTTTAACGATATTCTGATTTTTTTGAAATTTCATTAGGAATTGCAGATACATAGAAAGCAAAACTATTTCAAAACTTACATGAAAAAACATGAGAAATACAAATTGATCTATAATATATAATTAATTAAGGATAATTATTTTATTAAAATCAATTAGGAATGTTATATTGTAAATCAAATTAACTAATACACGTACAGTATTCTTGTCTCACTTATATCGTTGCAATCGGAGCCGGTGAGATCTTCCAGCAAATTATAAGATATATCCCTATCACATAAATAAGTATGAATATCAAACAATGGCTAATTACTTACAGAACTTTCGTGGAATAAAACATTCTAACTGTCTTTGCATTTTGAATGTCATTTCCTGATAGATATCTATGGAAAGTAAAATATCGTGTGCTAGTAGGATTCAGTAATATCAAGTTTAAAGTTACCGACTAAGTATTAAGCTTAATTGTGTAAAATAATCTTAATATTTCAAAATAATAATTGTATATTCTTCAAAAATGTTAAATATTACCGTTTCTATAAAAAGTGTATTTGATAGACATCGTAATTTGTTGATTTTATTAATTTAGAACCTACAGAAGATATTATAACCTTGAAAGAGGGCGTTGCCTTTGTTAAAAAACGCAACTATATCAAAAATGCTGATTTTATTATATACTAACTGACGTTATTCAGATACTTTAACTGTGAAGACTTTGAGTGATTAAAACTTATTTTCAAATTTGAATTAGGGTAGTACAAATCTCGAAGAAAATTGTGTAAACTGATCTTAATATTTAAAAATAATTACAAGATAATAATCATAATTATTAATATAATCAAAATTATTAAGATATAACCGTTTCTTTCAAATGTGTATTCGATAGAAATCATAATTTGTTGATGTTATTAATTTCACAATTTCAAAAATTTTTAAAGTCTTCAATGATTACCGTCTACAAAGTATAAATGATAACGAGCAGCATCACTGATTGTTTGCGCTTAACTTGTAGTGGCATGCTACCTGACAAACTCGTAAGGGAGAGCGAACCACCGAGCATTTTATGTATCAAAAATTATTGTAGAAGATTAAAAAATATGCAGTTAATTTAATAAAAATTTAATGAATAAAATTTCGTTCTGAAGATTAAAAAGAACGAATTTTAAAGCGAAAAAATGTGATTTGTTTTATTGAAGTGTAAGTAGATACTTTAGAACCAAGAGAATATATTAACTTATACTTGAAGATGGAATCGGATGACCATTAAGCAAACATTATAAAGGTGCGTACAGTAATAAACCAAACATCTAATAGTCGATTTTAGATGCCCAAAGCAAGGCTGATCTAATCCAACGGCTTTATTATTCTTCATATTGTAAAGGGATCTCTGCACTTCACTAGGACAGTGGCATTGTTAAAAGACGCGACTATGTTAAAAATGTTGATTTCATTATATACTAACTGAAGTTCTTTAAACACTTTAACTGTGAAGACTTAATGTGGTTATGTATTTTCAAATTTGCATTAAGGTAGTACAAATCTCGAAGAAACTTATGTCATGGAATCCTGTTAGTCGAAAGTTAATTTTGTTCCTTGACTGATGATCACGACGTTCATGATTGAAGGGTTGCCTTAGCATTTCAATATTCATTAAAGTGGTCTCAAGAATTGTTTAATTTTTATAAAGATAATGAAATGGTTAATTTTATTAAATCAGTTACCAGGATATTATGCAGAATATAATCAAACAATTTGCTAATAAAATAAACTTAACTTTGTAAATTTTGAGAAAACTGTTATTGAAAAATAAATTACTAACATTTCGAATTCAGGATTGTATTTGCATGTAAACCGAACATATTCATGTAATGAATTGCGATTCATGTATCTAAATGAAAAATATGAAGGCATAAGGCGCTCGTTTAAATATATTTTATTCACTTATAAATTTTCCAACATTAAAATGTTTAATTACTATCAATAAAAACATTTTTCTTTTTTTAATATATTTGACCGTATCGATATGCTAATTAATTTTTAATTTATTTTGTTTAACAAATTGTCTCTTTGCATCTTGTATTTACATAAAATTTGTACTTTTGATATGCAAATTTTATATACTTCTTTAAATTACAAAAATACTATAGCAATCAAAGATATTTTATATTGGTCTTGTAGCTTGATTTCAATTTCACGTAGTTCATTAAAAATGTTCAATCAGACATACACTAATAGATTTTCCCCATTATAGAAAGCATAAGGAACCAAATATTTTATCTTTATATGGAAACCTATTGCTTTAATATTATCACATCACGTCACAAATGATTTAATTAAACTATTTGATCACATGTTTGTCTTTGCCAATTCTATTAAAACAATATGTTATTTAATGACACAAGGTTTATCAGAAATAAAGTGTAAATATATTGATATTTTTGATTTGAAACACTTCCAATATAATTCAATATGGTTCATGTTGAATAACATAAATATCATCTAGTTAAATTATAATTTGATTTATTTTTATTTATAATAAGATTCCATATTAATTTTTCTACTTTAATAAAAAATATCTATTAAATTAATATTCAATATAATCTAGTTAAAAATGTGAATAAGTAAAAGCCATTAAAACGTATCCGCAAGACAATTTTTAGACTAAACAAATATTATATAATCGAAATTTTTGAATCAGAAACACTAAGAAGGTGACTTAGATTTAAAAAATTCAAAAAGATTATTGACTATTCAAAACCAATTCAAATGATCGTATTCTCAACAACAGTCGATTTTAAATAAATTTAGTTGATATAATTAAAAGAACCTCACATTTTGCAAAGATTAGCAACATTTACAGGAAGATGATCACTTGATATGTTGGTTTCACTGAGATCACTAAATACAGAAATAAATGTAATACCAATTACAGCAAATTGCAGCTGGTAGTAAAATGAGAATAACTATCTATTACATTTTGACCATTTTAAGCTAAGCGTGTTTAAATAATAAACTGAAATGATAATAAAATGAAAATAATGATCTGATACATTCTGACAATTTTATGAAAAATATATTTAAATATATGAAAATATATTTATTAGAAATATATAAAATAACAGAATTATGTAATATAATAAATTTATAATTAGATTCCATTTTTATTTTTTACTTCAATAAAAGGTATTTATAGCATTTCAAGCGAAGCATAATAAAATTAAAAGTACTATATAAAAGATAACAGTTTTATTATTTATAATAAATTTTTAATTAGATTCAATATAAACTTTTTTTATTTCAACAAAAGTTATTTCTTATATTTATTATTTAATATAATCCATTACAATATTTTTAGCTAGATAATTTGTTAACTAAATGAGTCTATATTTAAATCAAATCCTTTTAATATCGAAAACCAAATCCTTGCGTCTGTAACAAAACAGTATAAACCATTATAATTTAAAAAGATAATTTGACTACATAGCTTATTCATTTAAACTTAAAATGATAACTACTTTAGAAATGTAACTTGTTTTGGGTTTATAATTTATCATTCATATTGAAATAAATTATTAATTTTGATTAATTATTTCAATTATTCACTTTATTACAATCAGAATCTAAGCCAAGCTATCGTATGAATATAACATTAATAAAGTTGAAGGCTTATAATCAAATAAAAATAATGATCTGATACATTTTGACAATTTTATGAGAAATATATTTAAAAAGGACTTTATAGAACTTTACAGAACTGCAAGAACTTATTTTTTAACTTAACATAAAAGATATTACATTTAGTATCCAATATAAAACAGTTAAAAGTGTTAAAAAATTAAATTCCATTAAAGCGTAAAGCTAGACAATTATAGTATATTTAAATTAAATCATCTATTTTAGAAATATCTCAATGCCAAATTATTATTACACAATTGACAAAATGTTGATTCGTTAATATCCAAAACCAAAACAGTTCGGATGTACCGAACCAGTATAAACCATTATAACTTAAAAATATAGTTTGACTCTATAGCTTAGCTATTAAAACTTAAAAAGATAAATACTTTGGGAAGTCAACTTATTTAGAATAAAACATTTATCCTCTATATTTTTATTTTACTATAAATCTCTAAAACATAAATAAAGTTTAATAAATTTTGATCATTAAATGTTTAATTAGAAAAATAAACTTTACTTTACAACGTATTAAGAGTTATTAACAATTGAGCTTTCACGCAACAAAGTTTGCTTCAATCATTAGTATTTTTTACAATACAACTGTTTTTAGCTTTGAGATATTTTCCTTTGAATCTTAATAAACTTTATAGAAAGTTTACAATATATAATTTTTTTCACTAATCGGAATAAAAATTAACCTTTTCGAGGTGATTATAAATAATTAAAATTATCTTAATATTATTTGATGATTATGAAAACTTACATTTCGGTTAGGCCTGGAAGATTGTCAAATATGTTTATCTCGAAAGTTAAATGTTGATTATTCGCGAAATTTCTGTTTGACATGAGAGTGAATTCAATTTTTTAATTTAAAAATCTTACACTGCAGACAATTGGCTTCCAATTCCATTTAAAAAAGCTTCACGGAAATAGACGTGACGAATTTGATTATAAGAACAATTTCTGTAAATAACGAATTGTTGCCAGAAAAAGTTAAATCGTTTTTATTAATTAGTTACAGAACACGAAGATATGGAGTCAAGACCCATTGTATTGCAATCCGACTTAGTTTATTGTTCGAAAGGTCACTGTAAAAAATCAGGATCAGTGTAAAAATATTTTGAGGAAACATTATATAATATCTGAAGACGTTTCAAATATAATATCCTTAATAATGATTTTAAAGCGAATATTGAAATAACTTACAAAAATATTGTTTTTAGTATTTCATTAAATATACTTACAGAACTTCTAATATTGATTGAGACAATATTCTCCATGTATCTTCGTTCACATACTTGAGATATTCAATGTTGTTGAATGAAAGGTTCCTATATAATTATATATTTTCATTTTAAACATTTGCTGAACAACTTACAAAATTTGAAGTTTTGTATTCAAAAGAATGTCGTACAGTTTGCTAAACTCCTCTATTTTATTAAAAGACATGTCCCTAAACATTTTAATTTGAAGAAATCAATAAATTATTCAAAATTTTTGCTTTTTGTGGACATACAGCTTTGATAGACTTTTACAACATGACACTCTTTTAATTACTTCATCAATTCCATCAGATACGTAATTCAACGATCTAAAAGCATAAAGTATCATTTGATTCAAAACTGCTTCGATATATTTCCATACAATTCTCTGATTTTATATAGTAAACATATATCAGGCTTCATTATATTCAGGCTTGAATTAAAAATATTCCTAAATTTAATAAATCAGAAAGTATTTAAAATAAAGTTTACTAAGAAGTTAAAAGCACAAACAATGATTTGCAAAATTTTATCGTTTTACTATATATTGTAAAGCATATGTAAATTATATTATTAATTATCGCATTAATTATTCTATTATCGCATTTAAAAAGGACTGCTGTACATTAGAATACTAAAATAATAAATTCAGTCTCTTATATTCTCAGTGATGGTTGGCAGTCACTTAGGTAAATTTGACTTGAAAGCAATTCTACATGATTTGAATGATATTAAATATCACTTTACTCTTTTATTATATTCTTCATTTATATACTGAATATTTAAAAATTACCAATCGATAATGTTGATTGTTTGAATAAATTAAATACATAATACATATTTATAATAGCAAAATAGTCAATTGAGCTGAAATGATACCTCCTATTAATAAATAATAACGTTGATTTAGTTCACGTTTTATTAATTTTTTCTGATTATCATTGTAATAAAAACTTACCGTTCTTATTACAACTCTTTTTAATTGTCGAAACATTTCCCAAGATGTAATAAATACATTTGAGTATTTTTTAATATTTTAATAGAATGCAAAATTAAATCTTTGTTTGTATGTAGAGAGATGCAGTGTAAATATAGATTAGCATATTGAAGGCGTTTTTATTAAAAATGCAGCTTAAGGAAAATCAAAATTTGAGCCATAATTTTGCAAATAAAAAAATTGAATTGTTAATCAATATTTAAATTTCGCATTTACAAGCTCTTAAAAATTCTTTAAAATTGATAATTTCAAATATCTTTTTGAAAGAAAATTATACACTTACAAGCATTTAACATTATAACGGGCTATATCGAGAATCAGCATGAAATTCACACTAGACTGACCGACAATTTTACTAAAGTTAAAAATATATAAAAGACGAGTAACTTAAATTAAAAATAACGAACAAACCAATAAAAGTAAAAATAAATCGAAAATAATTAAATGCAATTTAACTCTAGATTCAATATAATTATAAATCTAATCTAAACATACTCTAATTGAAACTCGAAATCAAAACTCCATGTGCTTTCATTTGAAAGTTTATAATTCTTCTTCATAACTTTTAAATATTTATAAATAGAATCCTAATACAATGTATTGTTATTGTAAAACCATTATATTTATAAATATAATCTAAAAAGACTAATAATTTCTTAAGTTTTTCTAATAATATTGTTTAATACTTTCCATGTTTTGATTTGAAATCACTGTTAAAAACTGTAAACAGTGACTTTATTCAAATTTAGTTAAGGTAATAATATATATTTTAAAAGAATTGAAGAACATAATTTATAAATATGAATTTATAAAATTCACAAATTATAATGGCTATATAATTACAAAACACTAATAATTTTTAATAATTGATTGTAATTGGAATACTTTTAAACTAGTAGAAAATAGTAGTTTTGTATATAAATACATGATGAAGAACAAATTGGTAATTGTTAATTACCAATTAATCAATTTACGAATAAATTGTTAATTTAAAGCCTTTTTAGAATTTTATGAATTGCGGCTACTTTAACATATTGACACAAATGATAGAAATACGATAAAGGAGAAAACATAGGATAAATAAATTTTAAACTCTCCATGTATTTTGATTGATAAATACAATTATAAATACAATTATTATATATAAAATATATTATTATATGAAGAGCATAAATATATTAAAATATGTAAAATAATATTCATAATTAAAAGATATAAATATATTATTATATATTAAATACAATTATTAGGATTGCATTATAAATACAATCCTAATATAATTTACTGTTATTGTAAAAGCATTATATTAATTAATATTTATAATTAATGATTTTATAAATAATATAAATAATACAATCCTAATAAATCTAGCTTAAAAGACTAATAATTTCTAATAATAAATTATAATTGTGTAATTAATCAGAGCAAATATTTTAAAATTATGAAATTACTTTCAAAATGGTAGAAAATAGTAGTTTTTAAAATAAAATTCACAAATTATAATGGCTATATAATTACAAAACACTAATAATTTTTAATTATTGATTATAATTGTATTACTTCTAAAGGGTAGAAAATAGTATTTTTGTATATTAATACAATGATGAAGAAAAAAATGATGTTTGTTGATTTAATTTAAAGCCTGTTTAGAATTTAATGAATTGCGGCTACTATAACATATTGACACAAATGATAAGAATACGATAAAAAACAGGAGAAAACTCTCCATGTGTTTTGATTTAATGTCACTGTTTAAAACTGTAAACTGTGACTTCATTCAAATTCAGCAAAGGTAATAAAATTTATTTAAATACTCACATGTACTCAGCGCACGGAATAACGTGTTTTACAAGAAGTTCACTGGAATTTATGAGCTGGTCAATATTCCTAAGAAATTTAATTATCAAAATATTAGTTTTAGATCCAATGCGAGCAAAATTAAATGAAATAAAATAGTGTTATTCTTTAAATAAATTTTCATAAATTTCCATAAATCAATAAATATTCCATAAATCAGTGATAAATCTATAAAAATTGATCTATTTATTATTCATCAAAGATTAGGAAGATATTCTATTTCAAATTCACTATAATGCTTATTAGCAGACTTACAAAGTTTTAAATTCAATAAGATTGGAATACATTGTCGGACACGTAGAGTTGTACGGATTACTAATTTACAAAGATGAATTAGTACGATATCGTAAAACATTTTTCAAAAAGATGTTATAATTTAAGTTTAAAATATTGAGCTAAAATACTTATTTTAAAATATGTAATTGATATTATTAAACTACAGAAGTAGCAATAGCTAAGAACATATGTGTAGCATATACCCAATTATTTTATTGCATTTTATAAAACAATAATTTATTTTAAATTAAATAATACTTCCTTTGCAAAAACAAACGTGTACGCTCGATATCTAATTAAATAGAATAGTTAATAGTTATCTGCTAGTAGCAGATAAAAAATTATTAAAATATGTAATTGATATTTTAAAAATATTTTGAACTACAAGTCAAATTATGAGGAAAACGTATTATAAAATTGCACAATATAATATCAATTGATAGAAGAAAAATTTTAAGTGTACATTAATGATTCTTTAATCATCTGATGTGAAAAAATCTCATCTGATTGAAAAAATCACAAGTAGAACATAATTGTTATATCCAAATATAATATTTAGAATTTGCGTGTAAAACAGCGATGTGCAATGACAGATGACATGTTTTTGGAACAGCTCAGAGAGAGTGCGATATTCTTAGAAATATTCTAAGATAATCTAAGATGTTAAGAGGTTTGTGTATTGAAAATAACATAAATAATAAACTAAAATTAAGGTAAATTGATAAATTTGGCATTGAATTATTTCATCGTTTTTTATTTTACATAAAATAATTAGTAAATTAATGACGTTTCTTTTGTATCTATAATGAAATATAGCTTTGATTTATAATTCGTTACTAGAGTATAGTAAAATCAGTATGTCAGAAGAGATAACGATTTAAAAAGTAACAGATTTTAGACAGTCCGGTGACGGTTATATTTAATGGGTCAGATGTTTGACTTTTATTGACTGAACGCAATGCACTAAAAATTCCAGATTAGGCATGTTTCGATTAATTAATTAAACATTTCAAAGTCGTAGCAATTATTACTTAATTTGTCCAACATATCGTTTATTGATTTACTATCAATCGCAATTCTGTAACTTAACATTATAGCCTAAACAATCATTTAAATTATTAAATTCTAGTAATTTTCTTAGTTTTTAAAGTATGTCAATTACATATTTTAAGGTTCAAGTTAGATTCGTAATATTAATTATATTCACTGCTACTGCGGAATAATGTTACATCACGAATTATATTTTAACAAACAACGTTTAAAAATACACTAGTCTTACAAGATGATTTGTTTTCGAGCAACACGCTCAATTTGTTGTCCAAGAAAACAAGTTGAATGTAGATACCTTAATATAATACAAATCTTTCTGTAGTTAAAATAATACATCATGTAAGCCATGAAAAATCTATACTAATTAAAAGCTTTTAAAATAAAGTGTAAAAATCTTAAATTTGTTGCGTCAATGATCAAATTTGGATTATGTTCATTTGCAAAACTCATGTAATAAGTAAATTTCCTTACTCAAAAAAGACTGCCGCAAGCATAAAACTGTGAAATCTATATGTTGGGACAGTTTTATTAGCGGATTTGGAATTTAAATTAAAAATATCCTCGAGATCATCTCTATGATTTTCTCAAAAGAAACAACCAAAATAGTAATAAAAAACGTCCAAAAAAGAAGCACTACTTTAACAAAAAGAAAGGTGTTTATAAAAAAGTTGAATTTTCATTTGAGTCAATGGATGCGATGATACATGATACTGATGTTCCCAGTGATTCTGTACACAAAATATTTAATATTTTTTATAGGAAAATGTTGAACATTTTATTTTGGGTTGGAATTTTGAACATGATCAAATAATTTATTAGCCTCTAATAAATAAAATATACACGTGTTCAAAAGAATAGTATAAAAATAATGGTCATATAGTGGCCGTGCTAATCACTTCATCAAGCTCAGTGGTAAGTTGGATCGGTAACTGCATGAAAATATGTAGATATGAATAGATGTCTACAAGTCAGGTGATACAAAGTGATGATTCATAGATTGTTTTAAAGTTTTGCAAAACTAACAGAAGTATTATTAAAGCTGGATCAAAGAAAAGAGAAAATGTTTTTATTTTTTATTGATATTTCGCAAACCTCTGCTAGCATCTTCATAAAATTACAGCAATTATTGTATTTTCCAGAAGATGCGAACAGAGGTTAGTGAAATGTCAATAAAAACATTTCTTCTTTTCTTGGATCTAGCTCCAATAATTCCATCAATAATAAATCATTATCATCCATTTAAAAACTAGCAGAAATAATCTATCCGAATGTTTTATCTATGTAGTGTTTGACGGATGTAAATGCTCGTAAAGATTCCTTTACGAAATAATGTGAAATGAATGAAATAAATGTCGTTTATATTCACAAACCAATATACGGAAAATGGTAAGACTAGGAATGCAGTAAAAATTTAAATTGTTCAAGCAAAACGCAATTATACGTTGGCAAATGTAATTATACATTTGGCGAATGGCAAAATACAGTTATTGTTCAAAAATTAGATAAATGTATTTAAACAGAAATTTTCGTGCTAATTAGAATTTATTCAATCCTTATGTAAAAATGGAATTGATTATAGAAAGTCATTAATGTTATTATAGAAAGTGAAGATTAGAACATTATGGAAAAGGATCATTTATTAATTTTAAGTTGTTGTATTTTCTTTGAAACGTGTGTTGTTCAATATTGAGCAAAACTAACTTACAGCACTTGAGGTAATGCAGAATGCTTTATAAGATCGAATATCAGTGAGTTAATTTTATAGTCAATTAGCCTACACAGGATAAATAGTAAGGCTGAATGAAAACAATATCCGAATAATAAAGAAACAATGCAGGTTTGTAATGAATAATAAAAACTATAGAATAAATGTCTTGTAAATCTTTTGTCAATCTCAAATAGACAAAAAATTATTCGGCTATAATTATTTACTTGAAATGTTTATCTTAAAAGTTTACATTTCATTAATTAGTAAATAATTATTTAATATACTTTATAATTTACAAGTCTTATTTACTTAATGATTTTAATTATAATCTGTTATGTTATTAATAGAATTATCAAAATTGTCAATTGTACATTTAGTAAAAATGTTAGAAAATTATTTTTTTATAGAGTAAATGTCTTATAAATCTTTGTAAATCTTAAATAGTAAACAGAAAATCATTTGGCTATAATTATGTATTAAAATGTTTATTTTAAAAGTTTACATTTCATTAATTAGTAAATAATTATTTAATTTACTTTATAATTAACAATTCATATTTACTTAATGATTTTAATTATAATCTGTTATGTTATTAATAGAATTATCAAAATTGTCAATTGTACATTTAGTAAAAATGTTAGAAAATTATTTTTTTTATTTTTTAAAATTTCTTAAAAAATATTTCTTAATATTTTTTAAAATATTATTAAATCATTAGACTAGCTAACTTAGTCTAATAATTATATAAGACTTTATACAATTAACTTTTATATAACGATACAATTTATTATTGAACTTTAAAATAAAAATCAATTTTGATGAATTGACTATTAAATAATATACGATGTTTTTAAATAATAAATAAAAGTCAAATAAGAAATGCTATGTAATCAGGTTTCGCTCTCTCTATTTTTCAAAATTGTCAATTGTACATTTAGTAAAAATGTATTGTAAATATCTTTTAAATCTCTTACGGTAAACGAAAAATCATTTGGCTATAAATATTTATTTGAAACTTACAGCACTTGAAGTAATGCAGAATGCTCTATAAAATCGAATATCATTATTTTATAAAAATGATGCATCGTTTATCACTGACTCAAGCTTTATCAACATCGTTATTACAGTGAACTCGATGTTTTCAATTGGGATACTATTGATAAAAAAATTAAATTTTGAAACATCAGAATTATTGATGTTTGAAACAAATATAACGCCATTTCAGGTATCGTATAATTCAGGAAGTTCTATGAATGTATTGTTGTTATAAAAAGTGATTTACTCAAGTTTTATGTAATTCAAATAAAATTAGATTTATAAAATTAGATTTTTAATCAAATTTTATGGCATTCATCAAAATTTATTAATTTTATTTTATTTATTAATTTATTAAATTAATCAAGATTAATAGCTTTTACCATCAGCGAATGCAATTACTTGCATTCAATGATTAATGTGTGATGATTTAAAAGCTATTCTCATTAAGTAATATACTTTAATCTATTAAAATCATAAGATATAAACGAAAGAATATATACAGTGATATTCCTTTGTCAAATCTTATAAAAAACTTATTCAAATCTAAATCTTATTTACCAGATTTTAATTACTCATAAAAAGTAGTTTTTTTCTTATAATATTTTTATTTTTAGCAGAATCAAGAAATAGGATAAATTAATTTGTATTTATCTCTAGTTACTGTCAGCATCTAAAGGGAAACAATTTTATCACAAGTTACTAATAAAATTGAGTTAGTATACAATAAAATCAAGTGAGTTGTGATGAAATTGTATTTTTCTTATGATAATGACAGTGCTGAAAGAACAAAAATAAATCTATAACGTTTCATTGTTAAAACAATGTTCAAAATGTATATAAATTATTTATTTTTAATTTGTTGGTTATTGAAATCGTTGTAACTTTGATGAATTAGAGAAAATGTTATTACAAAGTATGTAATAACAATACTTTGTTATTACAAAGTATTGCAATGTTATTTATCAAAGTATTTCAAAACTTTGATAAAATGTTGTGATACTTAGTTTTTTACGAGAAAATCGCACAAACGCATTATGTAATAAGTAGTAAACTTCACCAAGTCCGGCTAAAAAAGGAGGAGTGCTAGTGTCAGGAAAATCATCGGACTGCAAAAGCATCGCTGCAAACCTTTACCTATGATAAGTGAAAACGAAAAAGCTATCTCGTCTAGAGCGTTCCTCTGAGACAACGCCTAGAGATCCCGCTTGGTCACTGTGAAGAAGTCGAATCACGTCAATAAAGTGGCCCATTGAGTGGAGTGGGAGATTCTCAATATGGCGGGGTACACCGAATATGGATCGATTTTGCAATATTCATAAATGCACTAGTCTTTCATTAAACAATACTTGATCACATATAAAATGACACATTTCATCGATATTTACAAGATTCTAAAAATGCTGAGATTCTAAATATTTTGTTTAAGGTAAAGAACTAGGAAGAAGAAATGAGTATTTTTGGATTTAATATCCATCAAGTAGCCACACGAACACAAAAGCAAATATTTTTTAATGTTGAAAATTGCCAAGACATAATTATTAGTATTGTATCTAAAATGGATTAAAACTTTAGTCTTTGTGACTTATTTACCATAATTTTAGAGATATCAAATTGTCCAAATAATCAGCAAATTGTGTTTCGGTCGGCTTATTATTTTGATGAAGATTGCTTTGAAAGGAAATTTTTGTACAAATTGATTGAATGTATATTAACATAATTACTATAAAAATATGTTCTATTTATCTTAAAATATTGATGAGCGAATTTACTATTTAATAAAATTATTTTATGAACGAAAACTAAACAAATTTAATAATATTAACAATTGAAATTGACATCGTATAAACGCAATAGATTGAATTAACTATTCAAATGACAAGTAGCACTTGGTAAACATTTCAATTTTATTTAAAGCGAAGAATTATTAACAATAATACAATTCTGTTTCATCATACGTTGAAATTAATATTGTATTTTGAATATATATAATGATTATTTATAGTCAAGGACGGCACAAGTCAAACACAAGCACTGATAGCTGTTTAAACCTTACTAGCTATGATTTAGCTGAGTAATTTAGCGACTATTCATGCCCAAGATTCAAAAAATATATTTATGGTCTAGTCGGCGCACGACACGAGATATTGATAGCATAAAGATGATAAAGCGATAAATAGCCTCGGAAAATTACAGCAGTTTGGAAATGAGATCCTTTAATCATCATTATTGTAGAAATGAGAAACATCAAGCTTGTAATTTAATTATTAAAATAAAGTTTTATTCGAATAAGGCTTGAAACAGAGTTTTTGAAAAATTAATTTCAAATAAAGCACAGTTTGAGCGTTACAGCTTTTTTCGAGACAAACTTTAAATAAAGCGATTACGCTAGAAACAATGTTGTTGTATTTTATTTGAACTTTTATTTGAAAAAGAATATCTGACTGACTTAAAGGGCAAGTTTCATTATGTGTTATTTTTTGAACTGTCCCCCGGAACTTACATTGAAGTACTTCAATTAACACTAGATTCGTTGTTTATACCAGCATCTACAAGGATTTTAAATGGTTTCGTAAACCTTACTAGCTATGATTTAATTGTGCTGAGTTGGAAGCTGATAATTTTATTATTAGTCTTTAATTATGAATTAATAATTTGCCAACACAAGATTCAAAACAACATTTTTGGATTTCAGAACATGACACATAATATTGATAGCACGAAGATGATAAAAGCGAAAAAAGACCTCGGAAAATTACACTTGTTTGGAAGTTGGATCCTTTAACTGTCATTTCGGTAGAAATGAGGAACATCAAGATTATCACGTCGGTTGCACTTGCTAGAATGCAATGATATCGTCTCGTATCGCTCCCTTAAAGTAACCTATCAACATGATAAAAATGTAAAGAAACATTATCGAAAGAAGTATGAAAGTTGAGAAGAAACACCGAGGAACCAATTATTGTTTCTGGACAGTCACTATAAAAGTATAAAAGACGTTTTTTGAATTGAGCAAATTAACATACACTTTACGTTT
>WNNJ02002488.1:0-31250 GCA_012934845.2 Pomphorhynchus laevis
AGAATTTAGGTTTAAATATGATGTATATGCCAGTCTAACCTTTGTCATTACGTAAACTAATTCAGGTGCGCCTTTGTTGTACTTGTATAATTTTGAGTTTGATATCCTTTTGAAAATGTCTTTAGGATTACATTTTTCCACAAAAGTACAGGAAATATTTTATGGCATAACTGTTTGGCATTTGAAGTTTAAATAGAATCCGAAATTACATCAGCTAACTGAGTCTACGTATTTAATATAATTATAAAATAAACAAAACATAATAATGCTAAATCAAAATTTAATAATTAAATAATAAAATAAATAATTGTTTTTAGATTTTCTATAATTTAAATCAAGTTAAAATAAAAAATTGAAATTTAAAATAAACGTCATTTTTATGAATTGACTAATAAATAACAGACGTTTGTATCAGAATAAGAATTAGAGGTCATCAGGAGGAACTGCTATGCTATCAGGTTTCGGCCCCTTAATTCCTCTACCCAACATAGCAGCGGGGCCAAATACATGCTAATGATGCATTTCCTCTGATAAAAGTATCTAGTATCTTATTCTAATACAAAGTATATTATTTATTATCCATCCATAAAAATTTGCCACTTAAGAGTTTAAATTTATTTTTAATAATATTGTTTTGATTCATTTATTTTACTATTTTCTGACTGATTTTATTTTTATAGTAACCTACTTTAAAATAGGTATCTATTAAAGTATTAAAATTTTATAATTTTATGTATTATATTAAATATTATTTGGTACGCATGAATGCTCATGAAAAAATATGTTTCTTGTTAATTTAAATAATAGTTTTAATTGATGTTAATTTAATGTTCATATCTTTTTGAAAATGTCTTTGCGATTACAAATATAATCTCTATAATTATAATTGCATTTGTAATTACAAATGTAACGCAAAGACATTACAAATGTTTTGTAATGTCTTAGAGATTTTTATGTATCTTGTCAGATATATATTTAGGTGCACAAGACTCTTACGAGCCCAAAAATATCAACACCCAAGAACCTAGACATGATTTATTTATATATTTTTTCATTATTTTTAACTATTTTTTACTTTTACATAAAAATTGATC
This sequence comes from Pomphorhynchus laevis, assembly GCA_012934845.2. Classification (NCBI taxonomy): domain Eukaryota; kingdom Metazoa; phylum Acanthocephala; class Palaeacanthocephala; order Echinorhynchida; family Pomphorhynchidae; genus Pomphorhynchus; species Pomphorhynchus laevis. Next base: position 1,095 of record WNNJ02002488.1, read on the forward strand.
GAATTTTCGAAAGAGGCATTATAATTGTTTCTAAAGGGCAATGATATATCCTAAAAGTCAGTTGTTTATTAATTGTATACCTTTTACATTAAAGAAATTAAGAAAATTAACAAAAAGGAAAGTTTGAAAATGTTATTATTAACATTTATCTTATCGTAGAACTTAATCCACTAGATTAATCAGATCAACTTACAGAGTATATTATTTAAATAAAATTTAAATAATATTTAATTTAAAAATAAATAATTGTTATATCAGATTGAATATTATTTAAATAAAGTCAAAATTTAAAATTGAAATTTAAAATAAAAGTCAATTTGGATAAATTGACTAATAAATAACAGAGGATGTGTCAAAATAAGGATTAGAGGTCATCAGAAGAAATGCTATGCTATCAGGTTTCGGTTCCTATTCTTCGACCCAACAAAAATATGTATCTATTAAATTATTTAAATGATTTTGAAGAAAGCCAATATCATTACATATTGTTGCAATTCTTAAAATTTCATTATTTAATCCATTAAATTTTATATTTTATATGGTATGCACATCTTTACGACATAAATTAAAAGTAGTTTTAATATAAGTTTTAATTTATTAAAAATAAATTTAAACAATTTAAATTTATTTTTAATAATATTTTTCAAAGAATATCAAATGCGACAATTTTTTGTTGCAAGAATCCACACATTTTTCAAATATTTGCTCTTTAAAATCAAAAATGTTGAAAAATATATAACTTTGTTTTCGTTAATAAGTAAAGTGTTCAAACTAACTTTTAGAAATAATCGTAAAATAACTTAAAATTTTTATTAACAACTTTATAAGAAAAATCCCGTCTTTATTAAAAATATAATGCGCAATCGTACATCGTTTAATGCGTCACATGTGGCGTACACGCCGTGAGTTGGCCACCTCTAGTCTAAAACATCAGGTGGTTCTGTAGGGGGTGTTGAATATTTAGCTTTCGAAGTTCATAAATCAACAAGTAATATACATTTCGCTCTTTATATTATAATTGTCTACTGTTCACCTTCAGTAAGCAAGCACAAGTTCGTAAGTTCATCGACAATCAAACACCTTGTATCTTTTTCTTTAACCGATAAATATTTATTAATATGTGATGAATTTAGCAATGTTTCTTTCAAAGAGAAGGCCAGTGAACTAAGATTAGTACCAATAGATCATTTACCAATCCGAGATAAAGCTTTTCTTGAAAAGGGTTTTACTAATTTAATGATATTTAAAGACTATGTTACAAGGTGTGGCTCTTTAGCAAATTCTGATCATTGTGGCATTCTAATGAAACCATCGAATACATTAAAGAGGCAGACTTTATCAAAACATATTATTTATAATAAAAGAGCCAAAAACAAAATGGCTCATTTTTAACAAAGTTCACATTTTTAACAGAAAATTACCTAAACTTTACAACATTTTTAAGCGTAAACAAGATTTAAGCAAAGATACCATTGTTTATAAAATACCTTGTAAAGAATGCGAACAGGTATATGTTGGTCAAACGGGTCAAGGTTTGGTTAAGCGTATTAAACAACATAATTATAATGTTCGTAAAGGAACCAATTCTAGTGCTGTTGCTCAGCATTTTGTGAGTTTGAATCATTCCGTTGATTTTGAAAATGCATCTATTTTATCATTTGAAAGTAACTTGTTATCAAGCATTATTCAAGAAGCGTATTTTATTAAAAAAAGAACCTAATTTAATGCTTAATAATAAATCCGATTACAACCTTAAATTAAATTATAATTAATTATTCCAATATTACATTATTTTAATTTTTTCAATTCGTTTGTTTTTTTCTAATTGTATTATTATTTTGTTTTGATTTAGATTAAATTATAATTTATTACTCTACTTTACATTATTTTTATTATTAAATTAGTATTTTTTTTATTTTATAAAAAACATTCTAAATCATCCTCAGATTTTTGCCTCAAGGAAGGATCATCTCGCCATTCTTATTTGCCATTTTTGTAAATGACTTTGCAGTCACCAAATTCCGTAAATATGCGGATGACATTTCCATCTTAAATGTAGCCAGCAATATTAGACATTTGAATAATTATATCGAAGCGAAAGTAAACAATCTCCTAGATTGGTGTGTCAACGAACCACTTGATGCTTAGTCTAAGCAAATCGAAAATAATTCGGTTTTCTTTAAAAACAATTGACGCTTGCGAATATCTTGAAAATTTTGGCCTAATTCGAATAATTTCACAAGTAACCTTTGCTGGGGTAGCCACATTAAAAATCATCTGATGAAATGCTACCGACATATCTTCTTTCTTTCACAATTGTCAAAGATTGGATTGACTAGTCAACAATTAATTCATTACTATCATGCATCCATTATGCCATTTCTAACATATGGATATCTAGTATTTACCAATTTATCTAAGCGTCAAAGTGATCCAATCGAACGTATGAACAATATGGCATTTCGCATATGTATATCAACCTTGGCATTAGTTAAAATCAGCATGACTGCTATCTTCAATAATAAATCAGCGAATCGTCAATTTATTCGAAATATAGCCGATTTCTGTAACATCAGACTTATCGAGATTCCAATCATACGATGCAGCAAACGTCATAATAAATTTTTCAAATACAAAGTTTATTCTAACAAAGTCAGAAACAGTTTTCTTTATAGAAGCTTGTTTGAAGTTAATCTCACGAAAACTTGAATAAGTACTAAGAAGTGTGTTTCTTACGAGCTATATACTCATTGATTATTTCTGTAAATATTACTATCAGTGTGTTTTCCTACAGCCAATTAAAGCCTGTCATTCTGTTGAATGACAGGCTTCTACACAAATACAAATTACTTGAATATATGTTTGACAAGTTTTACAATTTATATTTTCAAATACTTTAGGACATATAAAGGTTTAAATTTTTGTTTGAGTTCAATAAAGATTCATTTACTTAGGTTAATGTTAGCTCGCTTGAAGAAGTAATGCTCGGCTATCTTAAGCTGGGCGGCCAAAAAACCGAAGAAGCCAGAAAGCTTTCACAATCATCAATAGACATTGAGGATTTGGATAGCATTCAAACTCCAGAAGGGTAAATTTTGCTTTCTAGTCTATGAATGTAAAAATATCGTTTAAAAGCTGATTTTAGTTGTTTTTAAATAAAAACATATTTCGGTTTACATAATGAGAACGTTTAAATATGTTGACTTATCAATCTCTTATTTAATTTCCGACAATTTAGTATATCTTTGTTGATATCGAAATACTATTAGGACTGGATAGCAATGTCTTAAGTGAATAATAATGTCTTTACCATTAGACATGCTATATTTTTTACTCAACAGTAGTAAGGCAAATTAAAGTAGTAATGAAAATAGAAACAAGTTTTAAGTGTCTGTGTGAACAGGGGGTCAAGACAAATATTAAAATCGAAAAAATATCAATAGCGAAAAATTCTCGCAATTGATATATTAAAATGGCAAATAACAAGACATGGGTTTGCAGGCGGAGATAAGTTATGACGCTATACTATACCAAGTTGAAGAACTTATTTACTTAAGATACATTGGGATATGAGTAAAAGCATCAATACTAACGTGATTGGATTTGAAGATAGATTTGAGGCGCCATGATGACCTTATAAATTGATAACTGAATAGTTTAAAGATCTTAGATACTTGATAGTAAGATATTCAAAACATTCTAAATCATCATGAGACTGAATGCCGACGTTCTTCAATAAGTATTATCTCGCAATTCTTATTTGCTATTTTTGTAAATGACTTTGCAGTCATCAAGGTTAACTGTAAATGGTTCAAAAACAAAGATGGCATTTTCATCTTTATATGTAGCCTGCAATATTATACATTCGAATGATTCTATGGAAACGAAAGTAAACAATCTTCTAGATCAATGTTTAACGAACCACTTGATGCTTAGTCTAAGCAAATCGAAAATAATTCGGTTTTCTTTAAAAACAATTGACGCTTGCGAATATCTTTTAAATTTTGGCCTAATTCGAATAATTTCACAGTAACCTATGCTGGGGTAGCCACATTAAAAATCACCTGATGAAATGCTACCGACATATCTTCTTTCTTTCACAATTATCAAAGATTGGAAAACTATAGTTTTCCTAGTAGTGTCATAGACAGTGTCATATCCCACAGGTATCTTTTATATCGGCTAACTTCTTTTATGAATAGCTCAAACGATAGTGATACCATTCCGCGTAAATTATGTTAGCAATCATATAAGCCAGACGTGCAAGAACGACGAAAAACACTGCTAGATACCGTTTCGTCATCACAATGACTCATCAGTGCTAGATCCCTACCACTGCTGGATGCAGAGGAGGACTAGCAGACGCCCCAGACACGAATCATGTGTATGTGGTACTAGAACACCTCTAGTATCCTCATGGAGTGCTAAACCAGCACTACGTCTTCATCAAATAGAATTTTTAGCAAAAGCACTGGCAAATGCCAGCTTATGTCTCTTAATATTTCTCTCTTGAAAATTTATAATTATAATTATAATCATGTATTTGTAAATAATCAAATTTGATAAATTTGACTTTTAAATGACTTATTAGTAAGTCATTTAATAGTAAGTCATTACGAGTAATTAATAAAAAACTTATTAGATGACTTATTAGATTACTTGTTTATAAAAAACTGAGAATTATAAAAATTAATAACTATAAAACATTCTTAAAATACCTAAGATTCAACTTATTTCGTTGAATCTTATGGTATCACTTCTGAAAAGAAGTAATATACTATTAAATATTGGAGATCATCAGGAGGAACTAATATTAGGTTTCGGCTCCTCTTATTCATAATCCAAACATAACAGCGAGACAAAATAAATGTTAATGATGTATTTTTTCTGGTGGAATATCATCATCTAGAAATTGTAAAACCTGGTATCTTATAAATATGTTAAATATTTTTACGTCATTTGTTAAAATAAAAATTAAGATCATTAGAAAACCCTAATTATGAAAATTTAAGCGTTGTAAATTGTTTTAATTTATTGTACTTCAATTATAACGTTTTCAAAATGAGGTAATCGATTAACAAAAGCTAAAATGTTTGTTCGTCAAAGTTAAATTTTGGTTGTAGTTCAAATAATTTAAAAACCATGCATCTTAGAAATATATTAATAAGTAATATTATGAGTTGGAAACTACAATTATAACCCACCCATCTGTTCTCGAAGCAAGGATGTTCAATTCTTGATATGTACGATGCCGGTGGAGATCTGGCGACCTGTCCGTTTACATAAATCCAGCTGAATGCTTCATTCGTAGGCATTGATACTAATAATTCCAACCGGGAACATCCTTTCAGTAACTAAGTAAATAAGTGCTATTAGTGAGAAAATCAAATCAATCGCTCACTCTTTTCAGCTGGGATCCTTTGAATCCGTCAATGGGTATTCCATTGATCCTGTGAATTTCATATCCTACGTCTAAATGATATTTGCCTGAATATATTATGGACATTGAATCTATCGATGTAATTGATACTGCATCTCGACCTCCACCCATTATGCCAAAGGGTGGCATTTCCCCTTTTTGTTTAATGACGATAACGGTTATCGGCACTGATGGCCTATTAGTTCTGTTACTGGAATGTGGTAAATCAGTAATAATTGAATTGCTTGTAGGCATTCTGTTTATAACACCGTCAACTGTTCTGTTTATAACACCGTCAACTGTTCTGTCGCTGTGATCGTTGTCGTCTAAAGGGCTAGAAGTAACTCCGCAAAGTTCAGAGCTAACCGGATAACATTTTTAAAATTACGGCAATGTGACTTAATACATTTAATTATAACTTTTAAAGAAGACTCAGGTGTGAAACAGTCGTTTCATTTGCTCTTTATCTCTGTACGCACAGCTACACTTTGAATGACTGCCGGCAATATATAAGCAACAATATGAAAGGCAACGCGTTTAATGGAAAACGAATTTATATAATCGTATAAGGTTGCATTTTTATAAATCCTACAAATGATCACTACCCCGTAATTGTTACTGCAGTTTTAGAACAATAAATGCAGAACGTTGAATTAAACGTCCTTTGTGCATCTTGTACACATGGATAAAGCATAAAAATAGCAATTTAGCTTTTAATATTCGTATTTAAGAGTGACTCTCCTTTGTCATCGTGCATGCTGTTAAATATAACAATAGTTTCTTTGACGGCTGCTTTCAAACGTAAGTTCTTTCTATTTGTGTATTGGACCAGAATCACAGCATAAAAAACTGTATCTTTAGCAAAAACATATTTATCCTGCTATCTTTAGAACGTTTGCTGTTCCCCAACTACAAACAGTGATATTTTTTACTTCCATTAAAATATTTATGGGATCGCAGAGAATATAAAATGACTTGGAGACTAAATATTGGATTGAATGTAATCTGCTTCTTTTGATCTTACTAAAATGTAAATAGGTGAAACAATTTCCAAGACATAATGATGCAAAATTTTTATTTGCTTATCGAATCCATGTTGACTTTAAGAGTACGGTATTCGTTTGTTGAACGTTTTGATAAACGTTCTAGCGTGAAATCAGTACATTGATTTACGAGCAGAAAAAGAAATGTCTTGCGTTATCAAAATACTTTAATAACCTCGACCCGTTGACAGGGGCTATTCACGTAAATTTCATAAAGAAATTTTGGAATTAATTATTTTATTATTTAAACAATTTCAAAATAATTTAAAACTTATCCCCCTATTACTTACGAGGTACAATTTTCGGCATGCCCACTGATACATTTTAATGTATTGCTAGACCAACAGTCAAAAATTTCATTAGTCTTCACACCATCAGAAAAAAATAATATAATACTTATAATATCTTATATTATATTGAAAGTAGAAAAGGCATCCGTCAGCACAAAATTGTTGTTGTTGCCAATATTTTGGTTTCCTTGTCAAACCAAAAGCAATCTGCAATGTAAAAGAACACAAAATCGCATCAGCAAAAGCATATAAAAGGTATATACGTAATAAAAAAGTATATAAGTAATAAAAGGTATATAGTTATAAGCTCCTCGTCTCTCGTTTACCCAGCATAGTCCGCGCCGATTGGATTCTTCGGGGGGGGGGTGAAAGACCCCGGGTGGTTCAGTCGGAAGGCGGCGTGTTGGGTTGTTTTGAGGCCCAGATCCCCCTGGATTTGAGGCCGTAGAAGAAAAAAAGAATACGGTTGGCGATTCTGATATTTTTTTGGTAGATTGTCGTTTGACTGAGCTATGTTGAATCACGTCCTATTCTATTTAATTGTGTACTTTCTTATTTAAGAAATTCCTTATTATTTAAGTTAGCAAAATTTGATCATCGTTGTCATTCATTGTCGGGCTGATTTGCCTGATTAAAATGTCTTCTTTAATTTTACTCAGTCTAATGTTGGGTTCCATTGAAAACACTGAGTTATACCTCCTGTCATACAACGCATTATCGATAAAAAATTTAAATAAACAAATTAATTATTTTTTAATCTTCAAATCGATTGCTGAAAATTTTATTCTGAATTTTATTTTGAATTCAAATTGAATTGGGATGTGTTTCATAAAAATACATACTTTCGAAGAACAAAACATTTAAACTGTTTCCATGTATTCAAAACAAAATTTTTAACATTTGTTTAAATTTCTTAATATAATATTATTATTTTATATTATTTGATACATTAAAATAAATTGATACATTATACATTAATTATTTAATGTATATTAAATAATTATTAATAAATAATATAATATTTTAATATTTATATTAATATTAAATTTTTGTATAATATATATAATATATTCATATTTATATATATTATCTATTTGTATTAAACTTAATTCAAACATATGTTCTGATAAACTGTTATAAATCAGACCATGTGAACGAACAATATGTAATATTAATGCATTAAATAAATAAGAAATGCTTTAAAATAATTAAAAAATATAGCCTATTATTTTTAGATTACAAAAAAATAATCAGAGTAATACAAAAATTTTTGATGAATTTATATAAATATTCATCACATTAATATTATTTATCTAATTATTAATATATTAATTAATATAATTAATCTATTAATTATTAATATATTAATTAATATAATTAATCTATTAATTATTAATATAATAATTAATTATTAATAAAATCATTATTTATCTGAAAACTTCTATCAAACATTATATGCTCTATATTTCTACAACAAGGAGTCATCAAAATTTGTGCAACAAGGAGTCATCAACAAGGATCATCGTTAAACATTTAAGAGTAAATTTTGAGCATTAATTTAAATTTAGTTTAAAATTTAAACTAAAAATTTAAAACTACTGTAACTGTTTAAATTTCAAATAAAATTGTGTTCAGATTATCACATAATCATGTGATTTGATCAAAAATATTTTTTATTTTATAAGTGATTTTTATTTCATCTGTGATTTGATCAAATATATTTTTTATTTTATAAGTCTGCAGACCTTTATGCTTATTAGAAAATGTCAGGGTTTTCAATATTCATAATCCCGCACATTTATTTTGTATTAACAAATTGATCGTCCATAAAGTCAAACTACAATATCTTGAAACATGGCTTGTTTGTTGAAATTTTTGTCTATTCACAAAATAATTAAAGCATGAAATTTAAGCCGAAAGACATCTCTTCAGTTACAAATTTTTGTAATATATCCATTCTTATTTTTCAAAAAAGCAGATTAAACAATATCTAGTAAGCAGAAACGATATAAAAAAGCAGATATAAACGATATCTAGTAAGCATAAACTTATGAGAAAACATAAAAGATAAAGTATTTTTACTTGAAGCAACGTTTCTGTTGCATTTGCACAAACATTCCTCAAATATAAATAAGTAGTGAAGGAGGAGGGCAAGCCAAAACAGATTGATGAAAAAGAATGTTTCCAAGTGTTTACTGCTAATCTTAATTTAGACAATGGTAGCTATATCAAGGTTAGATTTTTATATAATGTCTACAAAACATTGAAGTGTTCTTTTCGCGGAACTAAATAAAATATGAAAATTCTTGAAATAATGAAATTGGTAAATAAATTTAGAAATAAAAAGTTTTATGAATATTGATCAATTTCTAATTTATTTTTCTCTGCGTAAGAATAGAATTTTATTGTCCCTCGTAGACAATCGTATTATTTATAAAATTTTATAATAAAAATGCATTTTATAACTCACAACTTAAATGCTTCAATTTAATAATAAATTCGTCTGATTTTGTAACTTAAAATCTACAATTTTAAAAATCTAAAATTCACAAATAATTTGTAATCAATTATTTATAATTATTTTTAATCAAGAAGTAAAATGACAAGCAAGGTGATTTTACATAAGAAACCAACTACTGCGTCATTCTTTAATACTTCTAACATAAACACCTTGGCACACAACATGTCAGATTTTATCCTGACTTATTGATATTGTTTCGTCCCCTACTGTCGTGCAATGGTACATCCAAACTCATCAAAGAGAAAGTGTACTGCTGTAGTTTCGTTTTGAACACTATTTGCACTTTCAGATTCGAACCAAGGTTCTTTCGATCGGTGAGTCTAAGCCTTAAAGACTAGGCTAACAATGTAGTACAACTAAAATTTCTTCAGTATATTAATATTTCTTCAGTATATGAAAACCTTGCTAGATTACATAAGGTGATTCCGCACACCTTGACTCACTGCATGCCTGATTTTAGTCTGACATATTGGCATTGTTTTGTCCGCTACTTGCGTTAACGCCAGTAGGTCTACACCTTACTGACTAGGGTATACGTCTTACGTAGGTCTACGCCTTACTGACTAGGCTAACCATCCAGTACAGCTAGAAATTCTTCAGTAAAAGAAAAGAAGGTTTCATTCTTCATGAAACCTTCAAGAATTCTATATTGATTCTGTAAAAATTATCTATTGATATTTATATTAAAATATTACTTAAATAATTAAATGAATTTGTATAAATTAACTTCGAGTATCACAAAAGAAAATGCAATGATATTTTATAGTAAAAAGTTAATTTTGTAGAGCACGATGGCTATTCAAATATTAATATTTTTTGCTAATAAATAAAAATAATAATATTTTAATAATATTATTCTATTAATAAATTAATAAATAATAAATTTATATTAAAACATCATGTATTTTGTATGAAGTAGTTATATTAAAAATATTTTGTATTATATAAGGTGCATTGAAATCTTTTGAATAGATTTTGAAATCCTTTCACTGATGAAATACTGTTAGCTCTTAATGCATTGAGTACACATGATTTGATGTAAAATTCTTTTTAGTGCTTAAAAAGTATTCAAAATCTAAAATGATCATCCTAATGATCATTAATCTAAAACATTAATCTAAATATTCGGTTCATAAAATACTGGTTTCTAACAAATTCTTTTAAGATTTAGATATTTCTATTTTAAATAAAAAATAAAAATAAATCAAATAAATAAATCAAATAAATAAAAATAAATCAAATAAATAAATAAATAAAAATAAATCAAATAAATAAATAAATAAAAATAAATAAATCACTAATAAATAAAAGCTACAAATAAATCACTTAAGTGATAATTTATAAGGTTCGTGTTAAGATTATTAGTTATAAGTGATCCATATCACTTATATTAGATTTTTAAATTGTATTTTAAATTGTTTTAAATGATTTTATATTATTTTTAATTATTTCTTATAATGTATCGTGTTAGCATATTCTAACATGTACGCTATAATTCGTTTTGATAATGTGTTGCAAAAATGATGGAATTAGTACTTAGTCCATGATATAATACAATCGTCCTCGGATAATTTTCCAACACCCTTATTTTTCCATGTTTCAAATAACTGTAAATTTAAAATGTGTTTTAGAAGCCCATGATAATTTTCCACCGACTTTATTTTTAATAAAAAAATTTAGCCTTAAAGAAATAAGTTAAAAACAATCGAAATTAATCTTTAAGAGATTAACGGTCAAGGAGAAAATGGAAATAATAGAATATAATAAAATCTACTCCGGTGATTCAGACATTAGGATATCAGAACTGCTTAGTTTAAAGTTCAAAGAAAAAATAAATTGGCGCCCAATGAAGAACTTTATTGATAATGAAGAGTCAATTAAAAGTGCATTAATATGCAATTCGGAGGCTATTAATATGCAGAGCCAGACAAAACCACAGAGGTGGATAAATCACAGAAGGAATTTGCTGATATTGTCTTAAACAATGGAGGATTTCTCACAGACGATCTCGTGTCTTACAAAGTACGTGAAATTCACAGTAGCATTGTGAACAATGAGAATATTTGTACCTTTGATAACGATAAATTTACAGTTTTCAAAAACTGGATTTATAGTTTCAAAAGAAGACAATTTAAAACTAAGACAATATATTGGGAAAGTTTTGAGTTAAATAAACAAAATTCAACGACTTCAAGGTTATATTCAATTTAAAGAAAGAAATCTTTCTTTAAAACGTTCCAAAAATGTATTTAATTGTGACGAGACCACTCTATATTATAAAGTTGACACCAAATAAGTCTTTTGACCCGTGTTAATAATGGTATCAAAAGATATAAAGACTGTGCAACGCTCATGCTATGCCGTAATATGGATGGAGCTGATAAGCTTAAGCCTTTTATTCTTGAAAAGTCTACAAATCCTAGAGCTCTAAAGAATTATAAGTTGAATTTTTATTGAAGATATTTTCACAATAATAACGCTTGAATGACTTCAATGGAATTAAATAAGTGGCTGTTAAATTGAAACTTTGAACTTTAATCTAAGAACAGAAAGATCTTATTGATGTTGGACAATTGCACGGCTCACAAAATAACATTTAAAACATCCAACATATAACTGTTATTTCTTCCCAAGAATAGCACAACTAAGCTCCAACCTCTTGATGCAGGAATAATGAGAAGCTTTAAAGCGAAGTATTATAGTTATCAGCTATCGTTCATAATAAGTAACATCACTGAAGTGTGACAGTGGCATGCCTCCATAAGCAGCGTTTTATCAAAGATGTAATTATGTATTCTAAATACGCATGGGATGATGTTATTAAAAATGCCATCATTAATTGTTAGAAGGATTTTGACCAAAGTGAAATCGAAAAGAAAGATGCTTTGGATAAAAACATACTTTCCTAGTTTCCTTGAACTTTGAACCCCCCCAATTTTCAAACTATTTTATAAGATGTCATTGATACCTATCTTAAAGAAGATGAAGAGTCAATCAATGAGGAAAAACTACGAATAGAACATTTATAATGTTTCAGATTATAAATCTGAAACATTATAAATCTGATTTTTATTTTAATAAAAAAAGTTTATTTTCCACCCTATCTAATTTTCAACCCCGCTTAATGTTCACTTTACTCCAAATCACCAAATTTATGGAAAATTATGCGCAGGCAATTGCATTAATCTTAAATATTTTATACTATTTTAAAGAACGGTGTACATATTAAATAAAACAAAATATTATAATTGCTTAAAGATTATAATTGACAATATATAATACATTAAGTAATAATTAATTAATACTTAATAATAAAATGTATTACTGATTATTATTTACTTATTATTAAAGCAAACGAGTTTAATCAATTTTCTACAGTTTTATTACATGATTGTATCAATTTACGTGGCTCTATCAATTAATGGACAATTCCCAAGGAAAATAAAAAGTGTATGAATTTATTTTGTATGTGACAGGGTAAATTTTGACAATTACAGAATAAATTACAGTTTCATGAACATTAAGGATAAGGTTCAGCACAAAGAAATTATAATATTTTTCAACATTTCAACAACTATGTCATGTCATATTCAAGATTATCGTGTATACATGTTTTATCTGTCAAGTGCTTTTATTTTTTGAAAATTAAGAGAAGCACGGAAAGAAGCACAGAAGAAAAATTGCAAGATAAAATATATACGATAATTTTGAAAGTGTTTGCAAATAGTTGACGAAATATTGAAAAGAATTTTAATTTCTCCGTGCTAGATAATTTTAATTTCTAAAAGTGATAACGAATTTAAACATCTGTAATTTATAAATACATCAAATAATGGTTTATAATGCAGATAATTGGCATTTTTCGTAATTACAGCTAAAATGAATTACTATGTTATATATTATCTGGAAAATTAAACGGGGACGAAAAAAATCTAAGCGTACAAATCTTAAATTATTCAATAGCTGTATCTATTATCCTGAAAGTTGAAGAAAGGTTGAAAACGTTTATAGTTTATAAGAAAATATCTAAGAAATGAAAATCGTAAATAATTGTGTCAATTAAAATCACTTGAATATTTCTATAAATTATATTATTTTATAATAAATTTGTGATTTTATGTAATTAATTATATAATTTATTATCTTTTGTATATAGTTGTATAGCAACTATATACAAATATAGTTGCTATACTATAATATAGCAACTATATTATATAGTTGCTATCTTTTGTTACATTAATCACTAATGATTAAATGGCATCTCTAAGAAAAATAATTTGATCTTATAAACGGCATTCATCACTGATGATTAAATGACATCTCTAAGAAAAATAATTTGATCTTATAAACAGCTCGGCTGTTTGAGCCGTTTAATCCGTTGTAGCTGTCTAAACAGTTGTAGCTGTTGTCCGAACAGCAAAAAATGGCTTGGTGACTTGTCCCTAACGGTAACAAACTTGCATATCCATTTATACTTATTACGCATTACCGTAAGAATTCATATTGTACTTAAAATAAATCAATATATAATTAAATATAATATATAAATTATTGATTTAATTTATTAATTTATTATTAATTTATAAATATATAAATTAATCATATATATAAATTATTAATTTAATATATAAATCAATAATTATATATGTAATATTTGATTTTTTATAGTATTGCATTAATTACCTAGGTATTATGTATTCATTTTTTAATTTTAAAGAATTTTTTGATAATAAATTCTGAATAATTCAAAAATTTCAATTAATTTTGTTTTCGTTCTAAAATTAATATTCAAGTGTTTCTAACATGAATATTTTAATATTTCCTGCTATAGAAAATTTCAACTGTCTAAAAATATATAAATTTTAAAACACATTGAATTTTAATACTAAAATTTTTTAAACTATAATTCTAAAAATAATTAGTCAATTACACTGATCAACAGAAATTTTGGTGTTTATACAATAAACATCATTCTTATATGAAATAAGTCTCCTGAATCCAAAAATAACCTTCATTTTGGTCTATCAGGCAAACTTTTTTATATTGTCTGCAAACAATGTACCGAATATTCGCAACAATGGACTAGGAAAAGTATGAGGTTTTCTATACCGATGGTTTGGCTTGAACCCAACAATCATGTGGTCTACTGCTATTTTTGTGCTTAAAATTTAAAGGGTATTAACAGGAACAACCGCTAAACGCTTATATATCATAATCTTCTTTCATCAATGATAACGGTCCTATATAATTTTTTATATTTAATAAGAACTAAATTAGTAAAATTAATATAGTAATTAAATTAATTTAATTATTAAGCTAACTGATTATTTATTAAATAATTAATGCATAAATATTTAATTTACGAATAAATAAAATTATCAATATTTATAAGAATCGATATTTATAGATTTTCTCAATATAAATTAACTGGTATCGGGTAATTTGTTATTACCCAATATGAAGTTATAAAGTAATTTAACTTTTAGAATTAGAATTGACATGATGTAATTAAAGCTTTTTATTATGCCCAGTCAGTATTAATAATTAATCATAAAAATGTGGTTAATTTTAATTTATTGAGATTGTTAATTAAAAATGCGTCATTTACTTATCGACTTTTATAAAATAAATCAAATAATATAATATTTGATATATATGTAATATTTGATTTTTTGTAGTATTGCATTCATTAACTAAGTAAAAAAATGTAATGAATAAATTACTTTTTCATTGACATTAAAGATAAGGTTCAGCACAAAGAAATTATAATATTTTTCAACATTTCAACAACTATGTCATGTCATATTCAAGATTATCGTGTATACATGTTTTATCTGTCAAGTGCTTTTATTTTTTGAAAATTAAGAGAAGCACGGAAAGAAGCACAGAAGAAAAATTGCAAGATAAAATATATACGATAATTTTGAAAGTGTTTGCAAATAGTTGACGAAATATTGAAAAGAATTTTAATTTCTCCGTGCTAGATAATTTTAATTTCCAGTGGTAATTATTACATTAGCGAATTTACGAATAAATAAATAAATACAGATGTTATAAATAAGCATGTGTAAATAATTTTATTAACACATGAAAAGAAATTAAAATAAATTTTTTTTTTCAAATAAAATGAAATATTTTGTTTCAAATTAAACAAAATAAGATTGTAATGATAATATTTGTAAACAAATTATTGTAATGCAAATAATTTGCTAGTCATAGCCAAAAATAAATTAAAGTGCATTTTATTCAATACCCGTGTCAGATACAACGCGTAATTTTATAATTTAGTGATATGGATCCATGATGGAAAGTCGATTAATTACAAATATCTTTTATACATTTCCGAAATTCTGAATATAACTCGGAAGCCAAATGCGTATAAAAACTAGACTCAATTATAAATTCACCGCTCTATCACTGATGGTAGTTATCATTTTGGTCATTTTTATAACAAAGAAATCGGTGTTTGTTTTCACGGAGCAGAATAATTCACTAAATAGAACTTTGATCCCTCGACTAAGGTGCACATTTGTGTTTGAAAACTACACGGCCTACTGCAATTTCTCCATTTCCCAATTTTATCAAACTCACTTAATTGACGACTTAGAAATTATGAAGAATTCAAGCATAATAAAACTAATAAAGTTTGAGAACGGCCATGAGATCAATCAAGGTTGTAGCTTTACAACTAAATGCGTAGAAACACCACATTTTAACGAATTTCTGAATAGAACAATGAACGTTCCACCATGCTGTCGAAGGAATACTCTCAAAATGTTCAAGGAGATGATCACGCTTTTAGAAACCTACGATTTTAACTACTCATTAGCAGCTGGATCCGTATTGGGATTAGTCCGTCATCACGGTCAAATGATCCCGTACGACGATGACATTGATCTTATAGTGCCAGAGGAGAAAAGACAAGTATTCAACAATGCAATTGTTCCAATTCTTTTAAAAAATGGGCATAACGTTCATAACGTAAGAGGAAATGGGATGCAAACACATGTAGAACTCAGTTCGAAAAATCCGAAAACAATTGATTTATTTTGGTATACTATAGAAGACAGATTTCTGATTGTAAAAGATTATGCAGCGGAAAAATACCCATGTGCTTTAATCTTTTCAACAAAGCGAGCTTTGTTTGAACAGGTTTTCGTAAGAATTCCTGCGCATTCACTCGATTACATTAAATATCGATACGGGGAAAGTTGGAATATCCTAAAAACGTGCAAAGAAAAGTCTGGCCATAGATGCAAGCAATGAAACCTTTGCATTCTTAATGATCTAATAACAAACATGTTTTTATAGTTTTAATTTGTAAATACTGTAATGTGTTTCAAGTATTAATAAATAATCTTGTGAAAACTTGCATGACAAAAACAATGTTAGATGTCAGAATACGATGAAGGCATAATCTAACATCTCTCCATCAAAACATTCGTTTAGGTAAGATATAAGATAAAGATTAATAAGATTAATCTTAATTAATCTTATTAATAATAAGATTAATTAATTAATTAATTAATTAATAATTAATTATTATTTAATTATTAATTGAATAATAATTTCTTATATTAATAATCTTATTAGTATAAGATTATTTGTATTTAGGAAAAATACAAATATTAAGAAAACCACAAACAATTTTAATATAAATAACCTTATAATTTGTGTGATCGACATCAGGAATTGTTAGAACTAAAATTTTAATTCATAATTGTACACAATCGATCATTAAAAGCAGTAAATTTATAAATTATAAAATATAATTTATATTAGCAGGCAAACAAAAAAACATACCGAAGCAAAACTTAGTTTTGATCCTTTAAATAAAGGCCGAAAACTACAACCTTGAATATTAGGATGTTGAAAATATAAAATATAAACAACAACCTAAAATATTAGTTTAATATAAAATTTATGAAAATTTTATATAAATCATTTATAATTTTTTATATTTATAATTATGACAATAATTATGATTTAAAAATAATATATCTGTTATGATATATAATATAATATTATATATTATTTGATAATCTATAAAATAATATTATATGATAATATATTTCTGTAATATTAACTGTGATGCTACATATATTATTTATTAATCAATATCTAAAAATTGAATTCTTTTAAATTCTTATTTTATATAAATTTAAATACAATGAAATCTTTAGATTTAAATATTTATTAAAGTATTTTTGTTATTTGTATAATACAAAGTACGTATACTCAGTTTGCTAATTTGATTTTTACAAAAATATTAATTAAATACTCAATATTAGAATATTTAATACTGCATTGTTTTAAAAGATCAATATTTCTTAAATAAAATCTTAAGATTAAAATTTGTATTAACATATTTTTATTATTTAGTGATAGTACAAAATATATAGACTAATATTGAAATATTTAATACTGTAGTGTTTAAAAATATTACTGTGCTATATAACTAAATCTGGTCTGCATGAAAGACGAAGTAATTAAGAAGTCTACAGTAACGAAGAAGAGGTGACATCTTAATCAAACATAGAAATGTAAAGTCCATATTTGTGTTTAAAAACTACACGGCCCGCAGCAAGTTTTCCATTTCCCAATTAAAGTCACAACAATTTCAAACAAGTTTTGGAAATTATGAAGAATTGAAGTATCTAAAACTAATAGTGTTGCATAATGTAAACACATATTTAAATAAATTAAATTATTTAATTGAATCATTATATTACTGTTTCGGTAAACGTTTCGTACGAGTAAAAAACTATAAAAATATTGTATACGTAACTTAACGCATTAATAAAAGTTAAATTGCAGTAAAATTAATAAAAATCATTATGAAAATTAAGTTATAACAAAAAAGTAAAACATTTTCTTTAAAACTAAATATAATGTTATCTACTATATTTAGGTCGAATTATTTCTTTGTTATTACAAATATATTTATTAATTATATTTTACGTGAACATTTACGGAACATATTTTGAAATCTTTATAAATATCGACGAAGGTCGGATGACGCTGTGAGTTTATTCTTTCAACTGAAAAATCGTAATTGAATTCCATTATTACTCTTGCGATAAAAAATAGTGTATGCAATAGAAAAACGCTTTTAGATTTCTTCTTCGTATCAACGAACATATTATCTATAACAGAACAGAAATTGAATTACTTGTAATCAGCACGTAATAATCGAACTTCATACAAATATAAAAATGTCAAAGTGTTTTATAATAGAAAGCACATGATCACATAATTTCATATAAGTTATTTTTGCCGGGTGAAACATGTGATCGATGCTTTAAGGTAAATTAATTTATTGAAACTTTATATACAAATATTATTTCAATTTTATCAGCGAACTAAACATTAATAACAGAAATAAAATTATGATTTTTTTTGTATTTAAACGCAATATTTAAAAATTACATCAAATTATGTTATGCAAATATTTAAATTATATTTTAATTTATTCAATATAAAATCTCTGAAATGATATAATATTTAATTAAATTAATATTTAACCATATAAAGTTATTTAATTTTTATATAAAATTATTATTTCACAATTATTTATTATTTTACAATAATAGTTGAAGGTTTGATAAACAAAACCTACAAAATCATCCTTTACGTAATGTTTTATAAAACATTTATGTTATAAAGACGAATCGCACTAGAGTAAGCGCAATTGGAAAGTAATTTAAAATTTATAACATGTTTAATCGAAACTTCAGACTCTCTAAATCTCTTAACTTATTTGTCATTAAGTTAATTAACGACTTATATCGGCATTTAATAAACACATATTTTACAAAATGTTAATGCTTAAAGTTTGGCTTATCAATTCAACATACTCTTCATTGCTGAAGGCACGAGTGACTCCTAGTCGGATCAAATAGCTGATTGGAAAAATACATTGCTAGGTGAACAATTGCGCATATTAAAAAAGTAATGGAAGCACATAATGTATCTGCACATATGCCCATCTGTGCCATAATAATATTACGGAACATATAATGTAATAAAATGGAAATCAGATACATTTCTCTGTCCCCACTGCTAATTTAATATGCACAATGTTGTGACTAGTGTGTTATTATGTAATAAATCTATCTGATCCGCTTAGGTGTATCCTTGCACCCAGTAATGGAGTGTAAATCTCATCGATAGATGAAAATATTGCGAAACAGCTTTCTTGTTACAAAAATTGGTTTCATTTGCTGCGTTTGTCAATTTTGATATTTAAAAGACATTTAAGTTATCAATTTTCATTGAATTTAGTAAATTTTAATTTATGGGATAAATCAATTCAAGCAATATTACCATTATTCAATATTTCAATGGAAACTGCCATCATTAAGAAAAATTTTACACCTTTGCACATTAAAACAATGTCACAGCTTATACAAAGCTGTGACAATTTGTCCAGATGATGATTTGATATTTAAAATTTATCTATTAAACATTTTAAAAACATTCATGACATATTAAAATGTGTCATGGGAGGAATAGTTGTATAAAATGTTAGGAATTATTCTTTTACTTTGAAAAGTAACTTAATATTTAATTATATAGGGTAATGTAATTATAGTTAGTAGTTAATTATATTGCAAGGTTGATTGTTATTCGTTCCCTTCTGTGCTTAAATATTATTAATAAACAATGTCATGCTATTTTCTGTTGGATCAACGACATTCGCTTTATATTATACAATATTTCTATAAATATAAGCCCTGATGAATATTCGGTAAATTTACAATTACAAATTTACATATGTAAATGATTCAAAATATAAATGTTTAAGTTTTTTATAATTTAATAAGTAAATTAAATAGGTTGATAAGAAAATACAAAAGCCGGAAATTAGCTGCAAACAAGATGCGCATTCTGAAGAACTTAGTCATTTGTAAAGCACTTGCGTTGATTGGTATCTTATCTATGTGTATAATAGTCTTGAATGTAATGACAACAAGAACATTAACCGACAATGAACTGCAAATATCAGCGAATACAACGCCGATCCCTCGACTAAGGTGCACATTTGTGTTTGAAAACTACACGGCCTACTGCAATTTCTCCATTTCCCAATTTTATCAAACTCACTTAATTGATGACTTAGAAATTATGAAGAATTCAAGCATAATAAAACTAATAAAGTTCGAGAACGGCCATGAGATTAATCAAGGTTGTAGCTTTGCAACTCAATGCGCAGAGACACCACATTTTAACGAATTTCTGAATAGAACAATGAACGTTCCACCATGCTGTCGAAGGAATACTCTCAAAATGTTCAGGGAGATGATCACGCTTTTAGAAACCTACGATTTTAACTACTCATTAGCAGCTGGATCCGTATTGGGATTAGTCCGTCATCACGGTCAAATGATCCCGTACGACGATGACATTGATCTTATAGTGCCAGAGGAGAAAAGACAAGTATTCAACAATGCAATTGTTCCAATTCTTTTAAAAAATGGGCATTATATTCATTACTTTTCTGACAATAACATGCAAATTCATATTGAGTATAGCAAGGAAAACCAAAAGACGGTTGATTTGTTTTGGTACTTAATAAAAAACGAAACAGTCGTAGTTAAAGATTATTCAAGATATATATATCCAGGGAACCTTATATTTCCAACCAAGCAGGCTTTATTCGAGAAGGTATTTGTTCGAATTCCTGCGCGTCCCGTTGAATACGTTAAATATCGTTACGGTGAAATTTGGAAAAAACTTAAAAATTGCACAAGGAAGATGGGACATAAATGTGTTACATAAAACCTAGTAAACTAATATTTGATTGGATGTAGATTGAAAGTTAAAAAGTTTTATCAAATATAGTGTATAGCTTATTCACCAGCTACCTTATCATGTAAATTTGTTGAATTGTCGAAATAATTGCAACAACGTTTTTTATTTAAATTTGATGCACTTTTAAACTACTTTATATTCGTAGTGTATTATCAAAATATGCTTTATTTTAATTGGCCATTACAGTTTATATGTGAAACATGACGAAATGTATTAAAACGCTTATGCGTACGCAAAAATTACTTGAGATTATACTAAAAACAACAATTATCTACCGAGAAATTTATTTGCTTAGGTATTTGCTTATACATGCTCTGATATTTGTTTATTAGTGCTTTGACTCAAGAAGATTTTAATCATTTGTATTAAATACTAAATATGAGGTATATATTATCATGTAAAGGAATTATATTTAATAAATTATTTGGATTTATAACTTTAATGAATTGTAACAGAAAAGCTATATAGTAAGGAACATGATTTATATTATCTTATTTTGTAACAGAAACGTGCAACCAAAATCTTTTATTTTGTTCAGAAATATTATTTGTAGCAGAAATATATAGAGCCAAGATTAGAATCAGTATATACACGGAAGAATCATTAAATGTTTTTAGTAATATAGATTTTTAAAATATTTTATAATCAATTTCAATGATCATTCATTTTCTTGTTTCTTGATATATTCACAAAAATGAATATGCTTTTAATAAATAAATTTTGACACTAATATTGTCAAATTCGTTATTAATTTAGATATAAAATAAAGCAATTTATGATTAATTTATTGAAACAATACATTTTGACAATAATTTTTTTTCAAAGTTTGAAACTTGACTGATTATTAAAATTTTAAGAGTCATCTGATTTTTTAATTGTAGCTAAGACGCAAATGAGCTCGTTTGCTAAGTATCATGTTTAATACATCAATATATAATTAATTCTTCTAAAAATATTTCGACAGTAAAAATCATGATGGTTAGTTCTAACTAAGGATTCATTTATTGATAATAAACTATAAATGCTAAAATGTAAAATGTATGTATAAATGTAAAAATTTAGAAATAAAAATGTTAGTAATAAATGTTTTTGACTAAAAATATAAATGTTTAATATAAATGTTAATAACTAATATTATTTAATAACTAATATTATTTAAATGTTATAACTAATATTATAAATAACTAATATTAATTCTGATATCAATAGTGATATTTATTCATTATTTTAATTTTGAAATTTTTAAGCGGGATAAAAAAAATATTTTTATATTTCAAAAAACAGAATTTGTTCATTAACTGTTGGAACTGGATCAAATAGCAGCAGCTGCTATTATTATTATCAAAAACAGCTGCTTTCAGTGTTGTTTGAATTGTTGACACGATTTCGGCGACTTTTGAAGGTACACAAAAACGCAATAACAAGGTGATTCAAAATAGTTTAGAAACAAAACAAAAATAATAAAAATAATATTATTATTCAAAATAAATAATTTAAAAAAATAATAAAATAAAAATAATTAAAATTAATAGAAAAAAAGAAAACATTATTTAATCAAAATTATCAGTTACAACATCTTTACAAAATATTTAACGTAAAGTCGGGTATATTATTCGGCATAATAATATTGGAGCTTTTATGAATGCAAAGAGCCCCAAGAATTTACATATTTAAACAATTGGTTTCTTTTAATAAAACAACAATATTATAGTCAATATTGTGATCTAAATTAAAACTGGTATCCAATACTTAGGCCATTTTCGAGTGTGCTTTTATGTTGTTATAATCCACTCTCTACTGACTGGCCTGTTTGACCCATATATATTTTATCGCATTCTAAACAAGAAATTTTTAAAACAACTCCATCATTATTATTTTTGGGTTTTTCATTTTCAAAATGTGTATAAATAATAAAAATATTTAATATTTAAATAATATTCCGATCATTTTAATTCCAATCATTATTTGCATAGTTACAATAACGAAGACAATCTTTAAAAACTATAACGTTTTGAACTGGATTCTTTTGATATTTTACAATTTTACTATTGCCGAAATTTTAATAAAAGTATTTTACAATACTTTCGGTATTTTACTATTATACAAAACAACATTTGAAGTATTTAATGTCTTATTGTTTGAAACAAATCTTTTGAAATTAATATTCCAAAAATTATTTATAAATGGTAATCCTATGCATTTATTTTCTCGTTCTAGGTCAAAAACAACTTGTTTAGACTTTTTGGTACTTTTGTGGAAAGGCTTTTTAATTGCCCATGATAGAAAATCGTATTTATCTAATAGCTTCAATTATTATTAATTTCATTTATATCGGACTTCCTAAAATTAAGTATTAACAGCAGATATTTTTCAATAGGTTGGGACATTGATATTCCACGAAAGGATAATTAAATTATTTGAATTTTTATAATAAACGGATGTTTTAAAAATATTATTTGATGTTCTACTAACGACGACATCTAAAAATGTTAATCTATAATTTAATTCTAATTCTATTGTCCACTGAATATTTTCATCAAAACAATTTATTGCTCTTACTATGTCCTGTACATCAATTGTGTTATCACAAATAATTAATTTTCTGAGCATACTCAAGTGATTTCGCAAGATTACTCGCTTAAGTTAAAGTCAACGTTTGATAATCGATCAAACGCTGTCTGATTACACTTGTAGATATACCATTTATGAATGAATCTCGATCCATGTTTAGTCGATACTCTTCAGCTGTAACACCACTACAATTACATGATCGGCTCAAACGGCTAATAAATCGGCTCATGATCGGCTGTAATCGTTGAATGTATTCATCAACTGATTCGATTATTGCTGGCGTCTCAAAGCGAACAACTATCGTGTTTTGCTGTAACTGCATTGTTGCAATCATCCAAATCAGATATAAAGTCTAAAATGATAAGCTGACGTATTTGATAAGGCTACTGACTTGAGAATTTGAACCGCACGACACAATGAAATTTTTGTAGATCTATTTTCTATGATTGTATTCCTTGTCTGACTCTCCTGAATAAAGATTGCAATCCAATTTTTCCGGACGGAGAATAATTTCCATTATTTGTAGTAAAATGATGTGAGAGAAAGTCAAAAACTAGGCTTCAAATAAAATTAAACCACCTGAAATCAAATTAAGTAAGCAAATCGTAGGTAGCAATAGTGTGACAATAAATAATTAAGTTTTGCACACATAAATTGGATCGTTCGTACATTGCAATCAATTCCATTGATTACAGTTGCAGATCAATTCAATCAGTTGCAGATCAATTCAATCAGTTTTTTCGTGACCATGTAGGCGTGCGCCGGCACGCATTTGGCACGTAAAAATAAATCCTTTTTGTAGACAGCAATAATTATCATGATACGTTAGCAAGAGTCGATACCACTGTATAAGTGCACTTAGAAGAAACGAAGCGAGTGTCTTCACAAAGATATAAAGAAATCCGTTCAGCTGATAAAAATTTCATGCGCTAAATCCGACAAAAATACCGAAAGAGCATCGGAGTATCATAATCCGGAATTAACAAAAGACTATCAAATGATAGACACCTAAATTGAAAAGTAAAATGATGTGAGAGAAATAAGTCAAAAACTAGGCTTTTAATAAAATGTATTCTAAGATAAAATACACTTCTATGTGAAGTGTATCATGCGATCGAAATTTTCATTTTCAGCAAATCTATAATTTTCTTCTCGCTTCTAATAAACTTTAATTGTATGTTTATTAATAACTAGTTATGTTAACAATCAGTTATTGTTAGTTATTTCAAGTTAGTATTAAAATTAAAGTATTTAATGAATATTGTGGGAGATGAGTCAATTTTTGTTCATTCTCTAAAACGCCTAATAATACAAGTAAAGGAAAAGTCATTTTAAACACAAATTCGCAGTTTTTGAATAAATCTTCAATTTTAAAAAATAAATATCCTAAAATATTAAATTGTAGAATGAAAATTATGTAACTTGATGATGCAATCAATCGAATTAGTAAAATCCAGTTCAAAACGTTATAGTTTTTAAAGATCGTCTTCGTTGTAACTATGCAAATAATGATCGGAATTAACATTCCCATCTATCAATTTTGATTCGTAAAATATTATCCTGTTCTCATATTTCAACAAAGTTATTATTTCTTAATAGCTATTTTACTACAGTATTCAATGCGGCATTAAAGTTAGCAAATCAAGTTGTACCCCACATTTGTTACTACAAATTTTAAAAAACAGCATGCATATTTGTATGTAGTCATTATTATTTGAACATGAATTGTTGCGTGTGTTTTCCATATATGCGTTTTGCATATTTGACTCACTTCTGTTTTACATGCTGGCATATATGCTCTATTTAAAGCAGTGCATCAACCGTTTTTCAAAATGGTTATCGTTTTTAATAGAAATAGCTGATTCACTCATTAATGATCTACAATCGTCATCGTTATAATTATCAACCGCATGCTAAGAAATCATTTCTAATCCCTAATTCGTCTGATAGAAATACCTTTGTTACAGTCACGGAAAAAGGAACCGAATTATTGAACGATCCGCATTTATCCTATCTGAAATGCCCACCTGACAAAAGCCATTATAGGAAATGCTGTCGGTCTATTCTTCTCTGTAACAGACGATACTGTGAGAGTCCAATACACAAGTATTCTTCAAAGCCTCGTAATGTTAGCCGTCCAATTAATATCAAACCATTTGACTGGTATTTGATGAGAAATAAGAATTGTAAAGTCATACATGAAGATGCTGCTATTTTTTCAAAATATGATAATGGTTGGATTCCGTTAGAAGATTACATACTTGGTAGAGGACGAACAAAACCCTTAAATGATATCAGCAGTCATAGAGCATTTCCAATGATTACGTACAGCAGTGAAACCGAGATATATGACTCGTCTGATAATGATGATGGTATTTACCGATCTTCAAATAATAAGAAAAGCTCAATGAAAGGTTACCGAAGAGGGATTAAAAAAGAAAAACCGCCTTATACTCGCAATAAGAAAAATTCAGTAGCTGCAAAAGACAGTGAAGCTGTAATTTATGAATCGTCCAATGATGATACATCATATATTGCTGGCAAACATTCAATTAAAAGTAATTCTAAACGTTATAAGAATTCTGGTCTAATTAATTACAGCAGTGAAACTGAAATCTATTACTCATCTTCCGATTGAAATTTAAATTAAATGTTAGAAAATAAGTTCTTTGAAATAACGGCAACAGTAATCTTACAATAATTCTAATTCCAATATAATTATAATTTAAATATTAATTTAAAATTTAAAAAATATAATTTAAATAAATATTAATTTTTAATATTAATTTTTATATTAATCTTTATTTATAATTTAAATGAAACAAATTCAAGTGTAATTTAAATAATAACACTGCACTTAGTTCTATCAGCGAATGCTGCAGAATTTTATTAAACGGAAAAAGGAATGAGCGATAGCACACGTGCTGTTCTGTGAGGTCACCTTTCTTTCGTAACTCAGATGTAAGGCTTAACTAATGTGGAGAAAAGTGTAACTAGCAAATAACATCCTGTAAATATTCCTCATCAGAATCCATTTTTTGATTATTACTGTTGATAATGATTGTGGTTGCTCTAAGTGTATGAACACTGATGATAATGAAAAAATAATGAAAAATAAACACTTGAATGAATTAATTTTAAAAGACAAATAATTTAAGCTGCAATGTAGTTACGCCATGTAAATTATAATGTAAAATCGTAATGTAAATTACTTATGTAATTATATTGAATGTACATGCCATTACTAGAACTTCTGTATTGTAAAAATAATAAAATCGTAAAATATGTAATAAAATATTAAATATAAATTGTATATATACAACACGAATACGAGTTTACACTTTCTGCCAGGACCTCAAGTAAAGTACTTGTTTACTCAAGTACCTCAATTGAGTATATATAGTTTCGAATTTCACTGCCAGTTGTGATCCTCTCTGGACCATTTATTATATTGAGCATTGAAAATTTCAACAACAATACAGGAACAAATGCGTTTTACTTAAATTAACGTTTCGTGTTAGATACACCTTGATCAGTATTTATCTAAAAACAAATTTGCACAAGCTAATTAGCAATTAAAGTGGAAAAAAGAATAAAGCTATCAAACAATTTCCAAGCGATTTGTATTAACTAACTCGTAGGATTCGCTGTGTAGCTGTCTTTCTGCTTCCGTGATATAATCGGTTTTATTTCAAACTACTGTTTCACCGCCTTTGTCACTCTGTTTGAACACAACATCTTTCATGTTCTTCAATTCTTTCAGCGCAGATATTTCATCGCTTTGTAAATTTAATTTCCCTGTCGAGATGTGTTTTATTTGTGACATAATGATTGAATACTAGGTTGCCAACCTCATTTGTTGCATCTTTATTTCTATCCTTACAATTCAGTGAGAGCCATTTGAGTCCGGTGGCTAAATCATGTCTGTTGATTTCTTTTGGTGTTATAGCGAAGTTTAACCCGTAAGAAAGTACTCGTTACTGAATTGTTTTCAGTTCACGACTTGAGATATTAGTAACCAGATCGTAAGAACTCATTTGATATTTTGTGGATTGATTTCGGGCTACTCTCCTATTAAAGTGCCATTCGTACAGTTTTAATTCCTCTATATTAATATTTTCCCCGTTAACTGTGGAATTTTGGTACATTTTTTTCTTTAGGTACTTATAATAGAGATTTGCATCTACATCAAATGAGCAGTATTTATTCGCGATATACCTGTAGTATCGCAAAGGCTTCAAAGTAAAGATCGTTCAGCATTTCTCAATGCCCGTTTTTCGGCATGTTAGAGTTGATGCATCATTTTATGTTCAACGTGACGCGACGCCGCAAAGAGTTTTGGCTTTATCCTTAAACTATTTGAGCAAATGTCATGTATATGACAATAACTGAGCATGTGCATATGTGCGTAGATATTTGATTGTTCCTAAGGCGACAGGATCTTTTGTTGGACCTTGGTAAATATTAAGTTTCGAATTTCACTGCCAGTTGTGATCCTCTCTGGCCCATTTATTATATTGAGCATTGAAAATTTCAACAACAATACAGGAACAAATGCGTTTTACTTAAATAAAAGTTTCGTGTTAGATACACCTTAGTCAGTATTTATCTAAAACAAATTTGCACAAGCTAATTAGCAATTAAAGTGGAAAAAAAGAATAAAGCTATCAAACATTGTGCCATCTGTAAATATGCTGCTAAGTGTTCGAGCCTGGTGGAATATCAGTGCACAATTTACCTATTCATTGTTGCTCTTTCCGTTTCTTATTGAGAGCATCATCTTCTTGTTCTAAAATTTTATATATGAATTGGTGGCTTGCACCTTCATTTAAAATGTGTGTTGCGGCGCCGTCAGCTTTCATCTTCACCTTTACGTAGTAGCGCCTTTTCGTAAGTCAATCTTTCAGTGCATGTTTTGTCTCTCCGACATACTGCATGACATACCCCGACATAGTAGTGCACGGATGTGCTGAGTAGATAACGGTCCAGGATTTCTTTCGAAATACGGCATTTATACAAAATGATGTTGCTTGTTAGACTGGACTTTGATTCACGATTTCCCGTCACCATGTCAATTCTTGACGACCAATGAGTACCCGGCAACACTCATCAGTAGAATGAAGTATTCACTGATCGTTTCGGTTGCCTGTGTGACATTGTGAATAAAGACGTTTCCGACACTTTGCTTAATTGTCTGAGGCTTACGCTCTTTACCAGATCGAATTGCTGTGCGGACCATCCTTAAACATTAGGCAGAGGTTGTTGCTGAATTGTTGCTGCACCCATTGAAGAATCCGTAATGAATACGGCATGTATAATAGTAGTGCATGGATGTGCTGAGTTGACAACATCCAGAATTTCCAAAGAAATCCTGGACCAAATCGTGAATCAATGTCCAGTCTAACAACCAACACCATTTTGTATATATCACTATGTTTTTCCTCATGAGGAGGCATATTATATATAATGTCCAATAACGGGTGAATTGAACATAACTTGGTATTGGAAATCATCACATACCATCAGCAATCGAATCCCTAGATCGGTTTCTGCTTATTTAATTATATCAGTAGTGTCTAGATTTTAAGAGTGTTCATAGATCTACCACAGTTTAGAATGGTTCATCTCAATGGTTATTATGACAAGACAACCTTCAAGTCCACCGACGATCACGGAAGGGATTCGACATAGATTATATAAATATTATTGCAGCCTCCCACCGTAGTTGTGAACAGTCAGCAACAACTTCTGCTGAGTAGATGAGGATTTCCTCACTGTTCGAGAGCGAAAGCCTTAGACGTTTAAGCAGCTTGTCGGAAATGACTTCTTTTACTGTCACAAAGGCAACCGAAACGACTAGTGGGTAATTCATTCTACTTGTGAATGTTGCCGGGTACTCCATAATTTTGATGCTGAAGTGATCGTCTAGAAGTGACATGGTGACTGAAAGTCGTGAATCGAAGTCCAGTCTATCAAGCAACACCATTTAGTATAAATGCCGAATTTTATAAGAAATCCTGGATCGTTGTATATATATTGATAATTCCATCTATTCAGACTAATAGGAAAATCGATCAAAGTAACTTGAACGCTTATTATGTATTTTTAAAGACGACATTTATACCTCCGTCAGATTGACGTGATATATATAGTCTTATAGACGAAGTCTTCTTCTAGAAGACTTCGTCTAGAAGTGACATGGTGACTGAAAGTCATGAATCAAAATACAGTCTAACAAGTAACACCATTTTGTATAAATGCCAGATTTCAAAAGAAATCCTGGACCGTTGTTTACTCAGCACATCTGTGCACTACTATTATACATGCCGTATCCATTAAGGATCCAACGGCCAGTGTAATCAGCCAGTGTAACCTTCAGAGTGATGCTAAGGAAAGCATCACTCTGATACATGGAAGTGTCATCATATGCACGGCTTGAATATTATATTATATATAATATAATATATATAATATTATATTATATTATAATATTAATTT
>WNNJ02002489.1:0-30088 GCA_012934845.2 Pomphorhynchus laevis
ACAATGTCACACAGGTAACCGAAACGACCAGTGAGTACTTCATTCTACTGATGAGTGTTGCCGGGTACTCATCATTTCGATGCTGAAGTGATCGTCTAGAAGTGACATGGTGACTGAAAGTCGTGAATCGAAGTCCAGTCTATCAAGCAACACCATTTAGTATAAATGCCGTATTTCGTAAGAAATCCTGGACCGTTGTTTACTCAGTGAAATGTAAGGATGTTATACTGTTCTGTAAACTAATGTTCGAATATCATATGAACAAGTTGCAACTCGACCTACCCACTAACATCATCATGCGCCGACGTTAGTACTCAGTGGATCATCAGGACGCAGGCACTGAGCACTAACGTTTCAACATGTTGTAATACTTGGGTGATCTATATTCAATCCAGCAAGTCATAAGAAAATTGCAATTTCAATCTAATTTTTTTGAAAAATGCTTTTTAATAATGTTAAGAAATCGAAAGCAACTTGATTGGTCTTCCTCATGAATAAAAGAAATTACGAAAAGCAATTATTTCGATGTGTAAAATCGAAGTAATGCAGGTAACCGTTATTGGCTTATATAAGGATTTTGAAAAAGTGCATATTGAAACCATCAATTTTGATGAGTATGTATTGTCACATGATGATAAACTTGAATTTTTAGCGAATAACTATGGATTTGAAGTAAAAAACAACATAGTTAACACCAGAAAATTAAATTAATCAACCACAAACCAACATGCATTGCAAAAACTTAAGCATGCAAAAACTTAACTTACTCAAGTATGCGTTACAAAAATTCTCACAATGTCATAGTAGAAATAAACGCAGAAGAAAGCACAATTTTATACACGAGAGTAAGCGATATTATTTACGCGTCAATACCAAATAATACATAATATATGACATATATAATATATGCAGGTTATAATCCTGCATATAATTCTATATTAAAAATATCTTTCTCTGCTTATAAAATACTCTCCTTGTATTATATTAATATATACAAAACAACTATATTCAACTGTATGAATTAAACAAGATAGTACACTCACGAGTAGTAAAATCGTTAAAGTTAAACGTTTATAAACTGCATTTATGTTGGATTTTTAAATACCTTAGGGTTACAATTACCATTTATGATTTTTACTGCGTGTAATTATTGCTTACAAATAAATGAATAAATATTTAGAATACACAGACCCCTTAATAGGTCCTTGGTTAATATTAAAATCAGATATATATTACACCAGCAAAGACGACAGAACTTTTATTTAACGTTTCGAACTTACGTTCTTTATTTATTTATTTCTCAAATTTTTTTAAATCTTTAAAAATGTGAGAAATAAAAGTTCTGTCGTCTTTGCTGTTGTAATATATATAATATATAATAATGTAATTATATATAAATATAACTGGATTCGTAGCCTAGCAGTCAAGAGCGCAAGCCTTGACTGCTTGCGCTCTAAGTGCGGAGAGCGACAGCTCGAATCTCGGATAAGTCAAATTTCAAAAGGCGAAGAGTTGGTAGTCAGCCTTCTGACGAGCCCGGGGCTACCAACATGTGGCAAAAAGCGGGCGAAACGAAAACGGTTGTGGCAATGGCGCCGTTAGTAGTCAGGGTGTATGGAATTGGATATCATGAAGGAAGGATTCTGTAGCTGGTTTTCAATGCGAAAGTCACCTCGTGTGACCTAGCAACTACTATATATATATAGAAACTGACACAGTTTTTTAATTATTTATTGTGTACTTTACTTTACAACGTTTGGACAAACGTTGTATATAAACAGTTATATATATTGATTTATCTGAATTTTTAGGTCATATTTAACTGTACATTGTACATTATGGTAGTTTCTTATCAGAGAAATGTCAAATCATTTGACATTTCTCGGTCGTCATCATAGTAGAACCGCTTGGTATACAACAATACCTCCAACCTGTTAACAATTCTGCAGGCAAACCGAGGGACCTGAGAAAGGAGATAACAAATGGAATGGAGATACCGTCAAATGCAGCAAAAAAAGTCAAGGAAAACAGCCACACCAAGCTGATGACTGTTATCCTGACAAAACTGATGCACTTCACAAATTGCCGAATGGACCGAGCGCCCTCTGACAAAATCATGAAAACTTTGTGGTTTCAAATTACGCCTACATAAAGGATCGCAAATTCTACGCGCAAGCGCTTTCTCGTAGATGGAGATAATGGTGTTTTCAATCGAGATGGGCCGCATATCTGTAGGACAAGTGATCAATCTCTTTTTAGATAAAAAAATACAACGGCTGATGTTGATGTCAGCAACATCTAACGGGGAGACTAATAGCATTGTGATTGCGACCTTCTTTCTTTGACTGTCTGTCAAAAGCTGACAGACAAGAGTGGAGAGTGGCGCTTTGGATTTGGAGGTACTCGGAAGTGGCCACAAAGAGTTTAGGATATCAGGAACAGATAGATCCCTGATCTTGAAATCACCCTAGGACGGGATTGATTGGAAAGATTGAGTGGATCCGTAATTATGTATGGATAGTGACTCCTTCAAAACTTTGTCAAGGTATATGTTACCGATACAACCCAAGACTATATTCTTCCAGCAAACAAACTTCTACTTCTTGAATATCTTCCAAAAGGGAGACTGAGAAGGGTTATGGCAAGCAATGATCGTCCTATTCCTACTCAGCTGGGAACCTATATCTAGTGCTCCAGTATTAATTAGAAAATACCTGTCTGGCGGAAACAGAGAGATTAGGAAGGTGTAATTTAGCTGTGACCTTGAGTTTTGTTGGAGTGGGATTGTATATTTACCTTTATAGGTAGTCGAGAGGAACGCAGTAGCTTGCGAATAGAGGTAGAAATTAAATTCAGTCAAACTCTCATTTCCAATTATGGGGAAGAGTTGGATAGATAGCTGAAAGAAGGCCACATTGATATGATCAAAGTGAAACCTCCTTATAAATAAAGTATCTTCCTCTATCCGCCAGGCATGCTTTATTCTTGTTTTTTATTTTAATACCCTTAAACGGAAAAAACAATATACACAGTAATAATATTGGTTTTATTAATAACTATAGTAGTTCTTCCAAGTCAGATGTGGATTTGTGGAATTTTCTTACAAATGATCTAATGTTAGAGCAACATGTGCAGTCGCCCACCAGATTCGCGCAAAACCAGGAATCTTGTCTAGATTTGGTATTTTCCAAATTAATTACAAGTGTGGGTAATATGAGCTATCAGAGTCCTATTGGATTGAGCGATCATTGCATGATCTTATTCAATTATTTTTCTAGATGTATGATCCCAAAACTGGAAAATTTGGTAGTGTCGAAAAGATCTTGGCAACAAATTGATGAAGACTCATTACGAGAGGCGGCACTAAGAACATCATTCAACTGTGCTAGTGAAGACATTAAGGTAAGGTGGCATGTTATTGAATCAGGTTTAGTAGCTCTTGCAGATAAGTTTGCACCACTCCGTAGAGTATTAAAAAGCAAAGCTAAATACCCTCCTTGGTTTGACACTGAATTGCGATATGCTTTCAAACATAGGAATCGTCTATTTGAACTAAGCCGTCATCAGAATAATTTTAAAAAGCGGTATACAATGTTCCGTAATTTCGTCAATCGCCTTAAGATTACAAAAAGGCAAAGTTTTGAAGATCAATTAGCTTTACAAATTGATACAGAACCAAAAAAAATTTGGGCTTATGTGAAAGGATCCAGAGCTCTGCTACCAGCAATTTCATCTTTAAGAGATGGTAACACTCGAGTGACATCGCCAGACAGCATGGCAGAAGTGTTTGCATCCGCTTTTGAGCTAACACCAGATGCTTTCTCTAGCATGTTGTGATGCTGGAGATGCAGCATCACAACAGGTAGAAATTGGTTCTCCAGTTTTGACGATAACAGCACATGAGGTTTTTGTTGAATTGGCTAGGTTATCTAGATCATCAGCGGCAGGCCCCGATGATATTCACCACGACTTCTTAAGTTACTTGCTCCTGTTCTGGCTGATCCATTAGCCTCCATATTTGAGCTGAGCTTGCGCATTTCGAATATTCAAAAGTGTGAACATATGAGATTAGGTCATAGCAATGTGAGTCAAGAATATTTTATTGGCAATGAGTTTGTTGTTTCCACGCAGTCCATTCTGTATCTTGGTATAATTGTTCAAAACAATCTGAAAACACATGCTAACACTGATAGGATTTGTAACGCAGCAAGAAGATTGACCTATATTGTCAAAAATTGCTTTAAAGATTTATCTCCCGTTTGTGTTGTGCGTTTATATAATGCTCTTATAAGACCGATATTAGAATATGTGTCGCCAGTAGTCTTTCCGTGTACGCGTACAGAACTTGATCAATTAGAGCGCATACTTCGACGGTTTACGAAATTATGTCCTCAGGTACGATATCTTCCCTATGAGGCACGAATAAAAAGTTTGAATATGCCGACAGTGCGTGAAAGGTTCCTTCTTTTCGACCTTCTAGCTATGTATCGACTAGTTAATAAAGATGAAAATTTTCCAGCAAATAGAGTTGAACTCAATGAACGGGATGGACGTAGAGGGCACTCGAAAGTACTAGTAGTACATGAGCACGGAAAATACCCTAGTCATTTCCGACTGTCTCATCGAGCGGTGAATGTTTGGAATCGTCTTCCAGTTGATGTCGTTTCGGTGCATACAATCAATGGATTTAAATCCAATATAAAGAAGTGGATTCGAAATGTGAACGAATGGTGGTTGCTGCAGTACCCATGGTTCTGATATATATTCTGATATATACTGAATGATTTTGATTTTTTTCTTGTATTAATTTGTTTTTTTTTGTGAGCGGTCAAAACAGCCTTATGGGTATGACCTGTAATAATATATAACCAATAAAAGACATTTTAAAATCAAAACATGCAGAAAACAAACAGCTTTAAACAATAGCTGTTCAAGACGTGTCTTTCAAAATTTTCTGACTTATCTTTACGGCCTCTGGTCCAGAGGGATCTGAGTCCCCTTAACCGCACCAGCTCGCCGATCTCGAGCTGAACCATTCGGGGTCTCTCGCAACCCTAAGATTACAGTCAAGGCGAACTATGGTTGGTACTCTCAAAAAGAGGAACTTGAGAAATTTTCGTCTTTGCTCTGGGGGACGTCATCTAGAAAATAAGACTAATCCCGAGATTATCCAAGTACCCCAAAGATGTACTTGGGATTTCCCATGCAATGACAGGTACTGTACTCGTTTTAGAGCCCACCTAGCTCTCTTCAGGATACGTTTAAGTCTATCCAGGTCAGCTTTAGCCGACCAATGCATCGTAAAGGTGAACCCCAGATATTTTACTAGACTCGTGAAGATTAGGAGTGGTTGATGCTGCAAAATGGAGGAGAGTGCAGATAATGCTAGTCTCTTAAGCTTCTTTTTTGGTGGCAGAAACGCCATTTACGATTTTTCTGAGTTTAAAACAAGATTGGATGTGGGCAACTGATCTTTTAATTTTAAAAAGAAACGGCTGATGTCCGAAACTACATCCTTGCACCTGAATATACACAGTGAAATCATGTAATTGTAAAACAAAGGAGCATCACTGCACTGCAGTTGATGGCGCTATATAGCAGCCTGAAAATGATGACATTTTGTTACTAAAAATTTGGAATGACAATTTCTTTTAAATAAAATTCTAAAAAATTCCTCTATGCTCTTTAGAATTACTAATTGTTTCTGTTTTGTTGGTTTTTATTTTTATAATTTAATTGTAATACATACTCGTTTCTTCTCAGTGTATTTTTATTTATTCTTTTTTGATCTAATTTAAGATTGTTTGTAGTTAATTTCATTGTCTGAAATTTCAATTGTTCAATAGTCTAATTTGTATTAGGCTTTCTTTTAATTGCAATTAATTTGTGAATTATTATTTGTTTTATTGGTTTTCATATATATATTTTATAATTTTAAAAATATAAAATATAAAAAATATACAAAATTATATGATTGTAATACTGCTCATTGTATTATTTTGCTTTTTTAACAATCAGTTTTGTCAGAATAACAGTCATCAGCTTGACAAAGTTTTAGGAGTCACTTTCCTTACACAATTATGGAGCCACTCAATCTCCCCAACCAATCCCGCCTTGGTGTGACTTCAGGAGTAGGGACTTATCTGTTACAGATATCCTTAACTCCTGGGGATCACTCCCGGGCACCTCAAAATCTCACGCGCAAACTACACTCGTGTCTGTCAGCTTTTGACATACAGTCAGAGAAAGGAGGTCGCCATTACAATGCTATTAGCCTCCCCGTCCGACATAGCGGACATCAACATCAGCCGTCGAGTTTTTTTACCTAAAAAGAGATTAATCACTTGTCCTAAAGATCTGCGGCCCATCTCGATTCAAAACGCCCTCATATCCATCTACAAGAAAGCGCTTGCGCGTAGAATCCGTGTTCATTTATGTAGGCGTAATTTGATCCCACCGAGTTTTCATGGGTTTGTCGAAGGTCGCTCGGTCCATTCAGCAATTGGCGAAGTGCATCAGTTTTGTCAGGATAATAGTCATAGGCTTGCTGTAGCTGTTTTCCTTGAATTTTCTGCTTCATTTGATCACATCTCCATTCCATTCGTTATCTCCTCTCTCAGGTCCCTCGGTTTGCCTGCGAGAATTGTTAACAGGGTGGAGAAATTGCTGTACACCAAGCGATTCTTGCATGAAGACGACCCTGATGCGCGTCAGTTCTAAACTATTACGGGTGTACCTCAAATATCCCTACTTTCTCCTATCTTATATCTTGCTGCCTCCGTTGTACTATTCAAGAATTTTAAACGTGATCAACATCTAGTGGTATATGCTGATGATACCACAGCCTTGTTCTCTGTACGCAGGTGCAAAGATGTTGTCTTGGACGTCAGCCGTTTCTTTTTAAGATTATAAGATCAGTTACCCATATCTAATCTTATTTTAAATTCCCCAAATTGCAATGTGTTGTCTTTCATGGCGACCCTGCGACAAAGAAAAAATTAAAAAGACTAGCACTCTCAGATCTATCTTCCGTATTGACTAATCAACCACTCCGACCTTCACAAGTCGAATAAAATACCTGGGGTTCACCGTTACGGTGAATTGGTCGGCGAAAGCTGACCTGGATATATTCAAACGTATTCTGAATAAAGCTAGATGAGCCTTGAAACGGGCTCAGCAACTGTCATTGATTGGGAAAACCCAAGTGCGTCTTTGGAGTACTTGGGTTATCTCGGGATTAGTCTTCTTTTCGAGAGGACGTCCCCCAGAGCAAATACTAAGGTTTCTCAAGCTCCTAATCTCGCGATTACCGAGCATATTCTACCTCGATTGGACTCTTCGGAGGTCAAAGATCCCGGGTGGTTTAGTCAGAGAGCGGCGTGTTGGATTGGCTGGAGGGCTTAGATTTCACTAAAACTGAGGCCGTGATACATGGAGACGACTGCCTGCCTTTTGATTCTCTTTTTTCTCTGAACGTTTTATTTTTAAGTAACTTTAATTAGTGGTTATATAGAAAGACGGTAGTTTTTAAAAAAAAATCTTTATTATTGAACTAATCGATATGTAGCTGTTTTCCTGAAATTGTATAAAAATGCACAAGTTTAACAACTACTGATACAATTCCTGATGATGAACACAGTTGTGTTCGAAAATTTGAATACACCCTTTTTGATTTTGCTTAAATAGAATTTTAAGTGTCCAGCTGTCTTTCATAAAATTTCTGGAACAATAATCGTCTTTGATAAAATTTATAATGTATTATCCATTGCAAAATTTTGAATTTATAATTGAAATATAATTTTTTTCATCTATAAAAACTGCGTTTATTTTGAAACCACAATACCACAATACGAGTGCTATCATCATTTAAGAAGCTTTGAATAAACCTTTATATTTCCGAATTTTGAAGATGAGGGTTTCACTATTTTTATTTGTGAAACTACACATTCAAAAAAGAGTAATGAATACTAATTAAAGTATTTGTATTATATATTTTATAATACTATCAATATCGAATATTAAATGAATGTATCAAAAGTGTAAAACAGTACTTTACTAAGAACGTAAGAGCTAATTTCACGTCACTTAATGTTTTGATGTTGAGTCCGAAAGGACACTAAGAAATACTACCATATTATTTAAGGCGTGTACTCGATTCGTGTGATTTTAAATTCATACAATGTTATTTTAAATTCGTTTCTCTCATTGACGATAAGAATTCTCAAGCGAAAATGCCAGTGTGTGGGAATCATATAATTGCTGACCAACTTATTAATTTTAATTAATATTATTAACCATAATTAAAATGATTTATTGACAATATATATAATATTTCAATGGCTACTACCATCATCGGGTTTTAAAAATTAATTTGATAAAAAATTAATTAGCTTGCAGTTCGAAATATTTATATTAATTGTAATTAAATCAATTTTCTTGATTCCATAAAGTATCATCGATATGAAATGTATATTTTGAGCAGTTTATCATAAATATTATCAAAATAATTTAATAGAATTTTAAAGTATGAGAACAATTCAACATTAGTTCGGATATTGATGACTTTTATGATAGCCGGTGGCTTTCTTTTAGATATCAATGTTTATCAAAATGGTAAAATACATAAATTCATTTTTTTACAGAAAGAAACAAATTTTTAAACTGCAATTTTTTTTTCTTATTTTTACCTTAAAAATTTTGTTTTTTACCATTTTAAAATCGATGAAAACTGAACAAGAGCTACTACTATATAGTAAAATATAGCACCCAAATAAAATTAGCGCGAATTTATTTTTCGATGTGCCACTTAAATTGACTTTAAATTCAATATGATGGACGAATTTGTGAAAGTAGTTGACAAGCCTATAGAAATCGAAAAACTTGATGTTACACCTGTAAATCTGCTAAAAATAGAAGAAGATATAGCTGGTCAAATCAGACGATGTATAGATCACGTAAAAACCAGCGTTATTGCAGATCTATCGCTTGTGATAGCGGAAAATACGCTTGAGTATCTAATAAACATGAACACCTTATATAAATTTATTGTATCGTGTTGCTGTGAAAAGGAGCTTCCTTTTGTCAATGCTCATTTAGCAAGTTCAACACACTATGACGTTGAAAATGATTGGTGTCTTAATATTAGGTTGGCAGAACGTGAAATTCACATTATCGTATGTGTGTTTGCTTTAAGAATCTAATTTTAATTTATTAATAAAAGTTGATAATTTTTGCTAATGTTTTCCTTAATGCAGGGACAAGGTATAATTTGTTATAACAATGCGATCACATATGCTACTGATACACACAACTCTGAGAGAGGGAACATCAACATTTTCTTTTAGCATGCATAATTCTAAGGCATAAAGAAGGCCTTTATTATACCATAATATATTATTTATAATATAAACTTATTTAACTTAAAGTTGTTCTAAAATACATTTTCTTGCTATTTTTTACTTAAATTTTTCAGCGACTGAATTGCATATGATACATTCAAATGGCATAAATGCAGTTACTAAGTAACTGTTTTTAAGTTCATGCATAACAACCCAATCATGTAAAAAAACAGCTGCGCATCGATTCCAAGTGTTTTGTAAATTGAGAGATGTGGAAAAAGACAACTTTATTACGAATTCCTAAATACCTCATTAATCAAATGTTGCTAACCTTTGTCCAGGATCTCTGCCTGTAGATTCGGTCATATATTTCTTTTTATAGAAAAAACCGGCAATTTACAATAATTTATTTAACGACGTTTCACCATACAGTCTTCAGATCGACCTAACACCTTCAGTCTTTATATACATCAAATCAGCTAACTGAGTCTACGTATTTAATATACATATAAAATAAACAAAACATAATAATGCTAAATCAAAATTTAATAATTAAATAATAAAATTAATAATTGTTTTTAGATTTTCTATAATTTAAATCAAGTTAAAAAATAAAAATAAAAATAAAAAAAAATTTAAAATAAACGTCATTTTTATGAATTGACTAATAAATAACAGACGTTGTATCAGAATAAGAATTAGAGGTCATCAGGAGGAACTGCTATGCTATCAGGTTTCGGCCCCTAACTCCTCTACCCAACAAAGCAGCGGGGCCAAATACAATTTAATGATGTATTTCCACTGATAAAACTACCTAGTATCTTATTCTAACATAAAATATATTATTTATTATCCATCCATAAAATTTTGCCACCAAAGAGTTTAAATTTATTCTTTATATTATTATGCTGATTTATATATTTTACTATCTTCTGCTTGATGTTATTTTTATAGTAACCTAATTTAAAATATGCATCAATTAAATTATTTAAATGATTTTGAAGAAAGCCAATATCGTTACAAATCGTTGCAATTCTTAAAATTTCATTATTTAATGTATTATATTTTATATTATATGGTATGCATGAATGCTCATGCAAAAATATGTTTCTTGTAAATTTAAATATGTCATCTTTACGATATAAATTAAAAGTAGTTTTAATTGATGTTAATTTAATGTTCATATCTAGATATACACCTTCTTTATCATTAATATTGGTTTTGTTAAGAATAAGGCTTTCTGGATAAATGTGCTCACTAATTGAATAAAAATTATTAGAATTAAATACACATATATCATCAATGTATCGAAACATATATTTCATATATTTATATTGTTTAGATTTAGTTTTTACACAGTTATGAACAAATTCATATTCTATAAAGCTTAAAAACAAGTCAGCTATAATTGGGCTACTATTACCACCCATTGGAACACCTTTTATTTGTCTAAATATAGATGTTCCTACTTTTTAATAAGTTTGATTTATTAAAATATTTAATGATTCTAATAATTCAATTTTATCCATATATTTATATTTACGTGATGGTTTAATTTTTGTTAGATATGCGTTATAGTTATTATAACGTATATATGTATATATTTTCCGAATATAAGATTAATTAATTTTTCTAATGCATCTTTAATATCTGCTAAATCTAGATTGGTATAAAGCGTTTTAAAATCGTACGTATTTATATTCTGAAAATTTATTCCTTTTGTCTGTTCTAAAAATTCTTTTGTAGAATTAATACTGAAATAGTGTTTTATACCAGTATTAATTTCGATTACCTTGCAATATTTTTTGAAGTGTGCTTTAATTAACTTTAAGTATTTTATTCATATAGAAAGAAAGTGGTTTTAATGTACATTTAAACGCACTGCATATGAACCTAGGGTTTTATTGGATTTTTATGTAATTTTGGATTCCAATATAATATAGGTATAGTTTTATTATCTGATTCAATTTTTATACCCTTCTTATCCATTATAGAACAATGACTTGTAATAATTGTTTCTAAACTTAAATCACTACATTCATATGTTGTGTTTATATTTAAATCATTATAATTAACTTCTTTCATCAGTATATCATAATAAAGCTTTTTGCATATGAAGACAAAGTTATTACTTGCTCTATCAATAGTTGTAATTGTATAGTTATCCTTTAATTTAGTAACTTCTGTATAAATATCTTTATTAATTTAATATTTCCTTTTATAATTGTTTGTTATTTTCATTTTATTTTTAATTTTATCAAATATATAATCTTTCCAAATGTTTATCTTAGATATATTCAAGCTTTCACTATTAATCAGCTTACTAAAGTAATCATTTAAGTTATTATATAACGAATTGTAAATTTTATTTTTGTCGTTGTTATTATTTAATCTATATTTATACCCTTTTGATAGCAGCTTTCTTAATTCACAATTTTCAATTAATTCTAGATTATGGGTACATATATGTTCATTTATTTTATCAAAACTAAGACTTTTACAATTGCATTCTGTTTCCATTATGTTTCTAATATTATCGTTACATATTGATTTTAATTCTTTATTATAATTACAAATTTTTCGTCCTAATGGTGGTAGGAGTTTATACCTTATTTTAGGAATATATTTACTTAAATCTGACCCTATTATTTCTTTACTTTTAGAATTATTTAAAAGTCCGGCTATATTTATGTTATCTATACATTTATTAATGAAGTTTATGGTTAATGTATATTTTCTATTGTTATTATTTACATTTATTGTACGATTATAGTATTTTGTATTACAATAACTGTCTATTATACAACTTAGCCTATCATAGTCGTTAATTAATTTTTGATTTATTGAACATATGATATCTTTAGAAAAACTTCTTATATTTACATAAAGATCTTTTAGCTTATTATCTCTTAAAAGTTGTTTTAATATTTCTAGTTGTTCATTTATACATATCCTTTTTAATATTTTTAGTCTATTTTTCTTATTCCTTTTATCACAATGACTTCTTGGTTTGTGTTTAACCGGATTATTATAATATAGTTGTTTATTATGTATTATACTACTTCTGCCAATTCCTTGTACCACGTCATTCAATCCTAATGGGTACATGGAATTAAGCGTTTTAATCCAAAAATCTTCTTTTTCTAATAGTTTTTGATTTAATATTGAAATGTTTTCTTCGATAATATGTTCTAAAATAAATAATTTACAGTTTTTAATATCATGTCCTATTAATCTCATATGTTTATGAAATATAGTTTGACTATTATGCTGTATATTATATATGTGTTGCCTAAACCTAGTTTTTAACATTTGATATGTTTTTCCTATATATTGCAATCCACATGTGCATTGTATAAGATACACTACACCTGCGGTATTGCAGTTACAATTATTATTAATATTTAATGAAAAACATTTGTTTGTCGTATTACTTACAATACAATTATTATTTATAACATCACAAACTATACAATTTTTTCTGTTACATTTAAAAGATCTAAAATTAAAATCATTAGTACTTACGTATTTTTCCAATCTGGTTGAGTACATGTAACTTTTAAGTCATAATTTTTAACGTTGCTTTTTCGGTGTCGCCACCTAGTTTAGTTGACTCAGACTAAACTTACAACGGGCCATCCAGCAGCATCTGACAGGGGGCTGCCCTGCTTAAGGCGGTTGCAGGCTGGAACAAGATCCATAAATATCTGCCACCTTCACTCCACTAAACTGACTGTGTTAAACCGTCGGTTTAATACAGTCAGATATAAAATTATATATATATAAATATATATATACAATTTACGCATATATACGAAATATGGTTATTGGTCTAAACCACAAAAAACAAAGATTAATTCTTCAATTTTACGTTTAGCCTTGCGGCTTCTTCAAAAATCTAAAATTATGTCAAAATTTACAAAAATGTCATTGCATTCTGTTTCCA
This sequence comes from Pomphorhynchus laevis, assembly GCA_012934845.2. Classification (NCBI taxonomy): domain Eukaryota; kingdom Metazoa; phylum Acanthocephala; class Palaeacanthocephala; order Echinorhynchida; family Pomphorhynchidae; genus Pomphorhynchus; species Pomphorhynchus laevis. The sequence continues at coordinate 13,285 of WNNJ02002489.1, forward strand.
TTATGTTTCTAATATTATCATTACATATATATTTCAATTCCTTATTATAATTACAAATATTTCGTCCTAATGTCGATGACATTTTATATGTCCAATACCTTTTTTACTCGGCATTTTCAAAACTAAGACTTTTACAATTGCATTCTGTTTCCATTATGTTTCTAATATTATCATTACATATTGATTTTAATTCTTTATTATAATTACAAATTTTTCGTCCTAATGGTGGTAGGAGTTTATACCTTATTTTAGGAATATATTTACTTAAATCTGACCCTATTATTTCTTTACTTTTAGAATTATTTAAAAGTCCGGCTATATTTATGTTATCTATACATTTATTAATGAAGTTTATGGTTAATGTATATTTTCTATTGTTATTATTTACATTTATTGTACGATTATAGTATTTTGTATTACAATAACTGTCTATTATACAACTTAGCCTATCATAGTCGTTAATTAATTTTTGATTTATTGAACATATGATATCTTTAGAAAAACTTCTTATATTTACATAAAGATCTTTTAGCTTATTACCTCTTTAAAGTTTTTTAATATTTCTAGTTGTTCATTTATACATATCCTTTTTAATATTTTTAGTCTATTTTTCTTATTCCTTTTGAATAATAATATCATAATAATATAATAATATCATATTTATTATATTGTATAATAAATTTTATTATACATTTATTATTCAATTTTATGGTCAGTGATATTTTTTATTGTTATTATTAACATTTATTGTACGATTATAGTATTTTGTATTACAATAACTGTCTATTATACAAATTAATTTATATTAAGTTTATTTCAACTTAAGTTTATGGTTATGTATATTTTTTCTAAAAATATACATAACCATAAATTAAGATGCGACTTAATGTCGCATCAATAATGTTCGACAGCTAAATTTTGTCCATAGAAGTCTAATAAGAAACCATGGATTAATTTCATAAAATTAATTTCAAAAATTTAGAATTTAAAATTTCATTTTTTTTCTCTTTCTTACATAAAATTTTAACGTTCATAACATTTAATTTAATTTAACGTCAACGTAGCCAATTTGAAACAATTTCAAATTTAAATGTTGTTCCATTTAAATATAATAATATTCTAACGAAATATTTTAATATTATTTATTAATTTATTAATTTATTAATGTGTTGGTAAACATTTCCACTCTACCTTGAAGAATTGCAAGGTAGGGAATTTATTTGAAAAATTTCACAAATTTGTTTGTTATGTTTTACTTCTGGACAGAAATGTTGATGAAATTGCTGAAGAGGTATGCAATTTTTTGTTATGTTATAATTGGCCATCAATGCAAAGGAAAATTAATCGATGTTCTGAATCAAATATGCACATGAATAGCCTGGAGTTTGAACAAATTTTATCAACAGCAAAGGAATTCAGAGCTATCTCGAATACAATGTCAGATGATGATAGAAGATTGGGAGCTGAATTGGTCTTAAAGTCAATGCTTGGAACAGCTTTAGATGATATTGACTCATTGTCGGATTAACTATTATTTTGGATTTTAACTTTACCACATTTCCTTGTAAATTTTTAAGTTTTTAGATTTATATTGCATTTATTTAAATTCTTAACCAGTTTTAATAAATGCCACTTTCAAAATTAGATAAATAATATTAATAAATTATGTGTTGAAGAATTGCAAGGTAGGGAATTTATTTGAAAAATTTCACAAATTTTCAGTCGCTCCTACCGACCTTCGTCAGGCAAAAAAATCAAAATTCAAACAGTAAAATCACAACTACACAACACATATACACCTACAACAAAAACATCAAAGAAATTTTTACCGAAAATTACAAAACACAAGTATTGAAGTTCAATTGGATAAAAATTGGCTAAAAAACACTAAAATAATAAAACACGAATAAAAAAGATAAAACAATAAGGAATAAAACACCATATAAAACAAAATCAAATTAAAATACAAATCAATCCAAAAACTACATGTTTATTCCAACTGCAAACCGTATTGTGGCAATCTCAAAAAAACGTCTGCTTTATTGCCTTCAAATACTTTGCCACATTCTTGTCTTAAGAAAAGGGCTTCCTTAATTGTTCTAATTTTCTTATTCGTCTCTTGGCAAATAACTTCAGCACCATCAAAATCAAATATGTGATCACTGTTCTTGCAATGATTGAAGACCGCTGATGATGAGTTGGCCGTTTTTATATACCGACGGTGCTGTACTACACGTGTTTCCAGCTTTTCACCCGTTTGACCAATATATTTGTGGTCACAATCTCGACAAGGTATCGAATATACACAACCCATACTGTTTTTCTTAGGTTTGCGTTTGAAAAAACCAGACAGACGTGATGGGCATTTATAATAAGTTCTAATTTGCTTCCCTACGTTGTTACTAGCCTTATGAAACCTCTTCTTGATTTGGAAGTCCCGCTTCGTTCCCGAAAAGTGTAACTGTAGATAAGTTATGGTTTCTTTATCATTTTGTTTCGACGAAGATCTCATTGCCTGATGACTAGCTCTATGAATGATACGTTTGGGACAGCCACATTTAATAAGTGTGGACCATATATGTTGTTTTTCTTTGTTTGTAAGCTCCGTTGTACTACACAATTTTATTGCTCTGTAGAACATCGAGCGAGCACTCGAAAGCTTCCATTCTTTTGGTCCGAATGATGTATAATGTGTAAGCTGACGTGGAATATTAGGCTTTCTGTATACACTGGTGACCAAATTGTTGTTAATGATCTGGATCTTGACATCTAAAATACCAACCTCTAGATTATCTCCAATAGAAACATCCCATTTTATATCATCATCTAAACTGTTTAAAGTGCTCTTCATAAGAATAGTGTCAAAGACACTTGCTGTGAATATCAACACATCATCCACATACCTGCGCCAGTACAAGATGCAATTACAATCTTTTTTTTAACGTGCTGCACTCCCAGCCCCTCATGTACAACTTCGCCAACGCTGGTGCAAACGGACTTCCCATGGATAGCCCTCCACTTTGGTCATACATCACTCCCTCAAATTGAAAATGTGATTGCACAGTGCATACGTAAAGTAATTCCCGCCAACTCTCATTTGGAAGTCTCCACGAAGTATTAGACTCAGCGAGCTTGTCAGCTGCTAGGGCAATTGCTTTAGCAACAGGTACGCTGCTGATAAGAGACTTGACATCCGCTGTCATTATCATTTTAATCCTCGAAACTAAGCTATCCTTCATGCTCTGTAAACCCTCCACAAGTTTAAAACTATTCATTATGGATAAATCAGATGTAGACAAACAAGACTAGCTACATATTGAGTTTTTTAGCTAAAGCATATGAATACGAACCATATGAAGCCACAATGGGTCTTACCAGCTTACCCGGCTTGTGGATCTTTGCTGCCAAATACATAAACGATGGTTCAGAGAGTTTCGATCGACACATCCAATAATCATGAACAGGTATTGAACCCTGTTTCTTATATTTGAGAAGTAATTGATTAAGTTTCCTCTCTCGGCAAAGAGTTGGATCCTTATTCAGTCGTTTGAACTTTGTTATGTCAGAAAGGAGTACAAGACCAGCATCTACATAATAGCTCGTGTCCATTACAACTAGTGAACGACCTTTATCTGCCGAACAAATAGTAATGTTAGAATCGTTCTTTAGGCTTTTTAACGCTGAAAACAATCTGCTCTCTATGTTGATTGCCCTATACTTCAAGCGTGATGGGTAAATTCGTAGACATCCTGCCAGATCTACAGATACTCTTTCTTGCTCTTCAGAACTTATACCTTTGCAAATGGATGTAGCATTCTCAAGAAGTGCCAAAGCATCAATATGTCGAGTAGGTGTTGAAATGACGAAGTCTGGCCCCAGTGCTAAAGCTTCTTGTTCATCTCTACTTAGTAGACGGCTAGACCAGTTGACAAACATGCATGTACATTGAGAAACAGTTGTTTTGTCACCATTTCTGTCCTCAGTGCGATTTATCATATCACCACTATTACTGTTTGAATTTTGATTTTTTTGCCTGAAGATGGTCGCTAGGAGCGACTTAAAACTTGTGAAATTTTTCAAATAAATTCCCTACCTTGTAATTCTTCAACAAATAGAAGAAGAGGTTTCATAAGGCTAGTAACAACGTAGGGAAGCAAATTAGAACTTATTATAAATGCCCATCACGTCTGTCTGGTTTTTTCAAACGCAAACCTAAGAAAAACAGTATGGGTTGTGTATATTCGATACCTTGTCGAGATTGTGACCACAAATATATTGGTCAAACGGGTGAAAAGCTGGAAACACGTGTAGTACAGCACCGTCGGTATATAAAAACGGCCAACTCATCATCAGCGGTCTTCAATCATTGCAAGAACAGTGATCACATATTTGATTTTGATGGTGCTGAAGTTATTTGCCAAGAGACGAATAAGAAAATTAGAACAATTAAGGAAGCCCTTTTCTTAAGACAAGAATGTGGCAAAGTATTTGAAGGCAATAAAGCAGACGTTTTTTTGAGATTGCCACAATACGGTTTGCAGTTGGAATAAACATGTAGTTTTTGGATTGATTTGTATTTTAATTTGATTTTGTTTTATATGGTGTTTTATTCCTTATTGTTTTATCTTTTTTATTCGTGTTTTATTATTTTAGTGTTTTTTAGCCAATTTTTATCCAATTGAACTTCAATACTTGTGTTTTGTAATTTTCGGTAAAAATTTCTTTGATGTTTTTGTTGTAGGTGTATATGTGTTGTGTAGTTGTGATTTTACTGTTTGAATTTTGATTTTTTTGCCTGACGAAGGTCGGTAGGAGCGACTGAAAATTTGTGAAATTTTTCAAATAAATTCCCTACCTTGCAATTCTTCAACACATAATTTATTAATATTATTTATCTAATTTTGAAAGTGGCATTTATTAAAACTGGTTAAGAATTTAAATAAATGCAATATAAATCTAAAAACTTAAAAATTTACAAGGAAATGTGGTAAAGTTAAAATCCAAAATAATAGTTAATCCGACAATGAGTCAATATCATCTAAAGCTGTTCCAAGCATTGACTTTAAGACCAATTCAGCTCCCAATCTTCTATCATCATCTGACATTGTATTCGAGATAGCTCTGAATTCCTTTGCTGTTGATAAAATTTGTTCAAACTCCAGGCTATTCATGTGCATATTTGATTCAGAACATCGATTAATTTTCCTTTGCATTGATGGCCAATTATAACATAACAAAAAATTGCATACCTCTTCAGCAATTTCATCAACATTTCTGTCCAGAAGTAAAACATTATTTCCCTTTGCAAAATCACTATCATTAAATGCTGTTCTTGATACCACAATCGAATCGTAAAATAACTCCAGACACCGAACTATTTCTTCAGATACGCACGATAGATTAGCGATCACTATGTGGTGATATTTAAACAGTATTTATGCTCAATGACTTTTAAAAGCACACTCTTTTTAAAAAATAAACCGTTTAAAATTGATATTTATTGAAACAACATAGAAACTGAGAAAATTGACAAATTTAGGCTATTAAAATTAAATTTGACAATATAATTTCAACTTAATCGAGTTTAATAAATAAGAAATAACTTTGGAGTATTTGAAAATAATATTTGTTAGAATAATAAGATAAGTATAATAAAGTTTACAATGAACTAAATAAAAGAATTAATAACGAAATTCAACAATTAAATTGTTTAAAGGTTCATTAAAATTAATATCTAGAAATAAATTTTAAATTTTTTAAATCACTATTATTTAACGCCGTTAGGAAAATCATACATTAGGAAATTTAATATATGAAAAGTTAATATAATTTAAACTAATTTGATTTCAAAATAAATAATATTAGAACTATATATAGGTTTTTGAGATCAAAATCTACATTTCACATCATTTGAATATCCGTTTATAATTTTTCGTATAATAAATTTCCCAATGTATGATTAATGTATAATAATATACATTAATTAATTGATATATTTTAATTAATATATGTATAATAATTATCATATGAACAGTGATTTTTAAAAAATATGAACATAACTTTTTAAAATTAAATTAAAATTTTAAGTTAAAAAATTAAAATTAAAATTTTAATTAAAATTTTAATTTTAAGGCAACTAATAAATTAGTTGCCTCTTTCTCCGAGAAAAATAAAAGAAATAGTTTTATTTTTATTGCCTTTATAGCCAATAAATATATACCCAACTGCTGTTTAGAATTTTAACTAATGCGATTAGCCTCGTCAGAAAACACTATAATTAAATACATTGTCTTAAAAACACTTAAATTACTGTCTCTCGAAATTGTAACTATTAGGTATATAACATCAGTACATGTAATTTTGAATGATCTTTTGAAACGCAAAAATACTGTTTAAATTCGCCACATACAAGATCATTGTTTTGGTCGTATAATTGCTCATACTTTTGGAGGAAATCATCCAAATGTATAAACTGTGTTGATATGCTTGCTTTATAATATTTACAATCGACCTCAATATAAGCAATTTCATTTTGAATCTGTAAAGATAAAGAACAACTCGATGATAGCATATCCGTTAAGTCATTTGTGTATTGACTAGAATCATAAACGTAGATAATATTGTTATTCATCTAAAATTTCATGTCGGAATTACTATATAAAAAAACATTTTATATCGAAATACGAGATTAATCAGCAATTTCAATAATATAAATGTTTGTACAATTGGATTAGTAATTTGAATAAAGTAGCAGTTCTGAATTAGAACGCCTTTAATATCTAGAACGCATAAATATTTTTATCATACTAAATTACTGTCTCTCAAACGGCGTAGCCTTATTTAACTTACGTCATTGCAGGATCATAAATGCCACATATCATTTTTATATGGTGAACATTTACACACTTTGTGAGGAGATTAAAAAGCACAACCATTTATAATATACCATCGTTTTATAGTCCGTGTTATTGAAGATAGTATTTTCAATTTGGAACAAAGCATGAAAATGAATCTCAAACTAAATAACTTAAAAAGAAAATATACTTACGATTTTTACATTTCGGTTTTACTTCAATAGTTACTGTAGGAATAAGAAATCCTCAATGTTTTATTTGTAATGAAGTTCTATCACCCGAATCTATAAAGCCTGAAGCCAAACAAACTGAAACGTCATTTTGATGACGAGCATCCGAACTTTGCAGACAATGACACCCAGTATTTTAGATGTAAAGTTGATGGAGTTAAGAAAGCCAGACTTGACTATAAAGGCAAGTACCCAAACGAACGATAGCAACATTTGAAGATTCTTATTTAGTGGCTCTTAGAATTATCAGAGCTATGAAACATCAAACCATTACTGAGTAGTTACTCTTGATAGGTGCCAAAGACATTGTCCGAGTTATGATTAGAGCAGGATTTATTACTGAATTAAGCGCAATTTTGTTATCTAGTCACATTGTTCACATGAGAATACCCTGTCATATCTGCTGATATAATCGATTAGGTAGTTCAGGAAATAAAATCTGATCCACTTCTAATATTTAGCATTCAGCTTGATAAATATATATTTGCTAATGTGATGTTAGTTCTGGCTATTATGGGAACCACTAACGGTTGCTATCGTTTGATTATTCACCGAGCATATCTGACATGTCTGTTGATATAATCAATAAGGTAGTCCAGGAATTGTCCACAATTACCAATTTACGTGAGGTATATAAATGATGGTCACTTTAAATATGAGTTTCTGCTTTGTCGACCTCTTGAAACAACTACCACAAAACATGATATATTTAAAAGTTGGTTCATTTCTATAAAAATATAAAATCACTTGAAAAAATATTTGTGGTGTCTGCACAGATGATGCTCTAAGTATACTTGGATTACGGTCTGGATTTAAATGTTTGGTACAGAATGAGTCACTAAAATTCGTCGGAACTCATAGTATGATTCATTGATAAATATTAGTAACGAAGATACTGCCACAAGAATTACGAGAATTAATGAAAAACGTCGTTAATTCTGTCAATTTTTAAAATACAAGTGCTTTAAACAGTCAACTATTTTCAAAACTATGTAAAGAATTGGATGCGTCAAATAATGTTCTGCTATTTCACACTGATGTAATATTTATCGTTAGTAAAAGTTCTAAAACATGTTTTTGGCCATCTTTGTCACCTTGAATGAGTTAAATATATCACCGCAATGACCAATTCAAAATGTCTCGATTTATCTGAAAAGATCATATTCTTCCAAATGAAACTTCAGCTTTTGTTAAACCAAATTGAACGAAAATAAAATTTAAATGTTGTTAACCTAATCTGTTATCTATAGGGAAAATGTCATTAAGGTGATAAACGGAATACAATAATAATTTATGTGAACGAACATTTGTTCATGATTGCAGTCAAAATTTCATCATGCTTTCCAAATTTACTGGGCATCCTGTTTGTATTTGCATAAGTCCATTGACTGTCAAGTGGGAAATGTTCATGAGACAATAAGAAGAGCTCATTAAATTCATTAGTAGTAATGCAGCAAAAAAAGCGATTTCTATTTAATGTCAATTGCATAATTATGGATCAAGTGTTTATAGTCGTCATATCCCGTTCATATAGTCATATGAACAGGATATATAGTCATATATAATCATATAGTCATATGATTTGTTTTCATATGAAAACAAATCTTATCAGATAACTGAGTCTACGTATTTTATACTAAAATCAAAAATAAAGATTAATTATGAGTGCATAACTATATAAGATTTTATACAATTTATATTTGTATAACGATAAAATTTCTTTGAAGTTCAGAACTGTGGTTTCAAACTTCAAAACCACAGTTTAATGTTCATTATTGTGATTAAAGTGAATGGATATGCATACACAAAAGTATGAAAAGTTTGGATGGAGAAAGAACCCTTTGGATGAAGAAAGAACCCTTGATTTGCATGTATTTTCGATTACAAATATATAATCCTTCGATTTTAATCCTTTGATTATAAATCGCTCGATTATAAATTCTTCGATTATAAATTTCTCGATCATAAATCCCTGGATTATAAATTCCTAGATTATAAATCCCCAATCATAAATCTATACCCCCTCGATTATAAATCTATACCCCCTCGATTATAAATCAATAATCCCTCGATTATAAATCTCTCGATTACAAATCCTTGATTATAAATCCCCCAATTATAAATCTATACCCCCTCGATTATAAATCAATAATCCCGCTATTATAATCCATCTATTATAATCCCTCGATTATAAATATCTCGATTATAAATCCCTTGATTATAAATACCCTATTATAAATTCTTTGGTTATTAATTTTTCGAATCCCTCGATATAAAAATCCAAGATTATAAATTCTTCGATTATAAATCTCTCGATTAAAATCCCCAATTATAAATATATATCCCCCGATTATAAATTATTAGTCCCACTATTATAATCCCTCGATTATAAATCCCTTGATTATAAATACCTCGATTATAAATAACTCGATTATAAAAAACTCGATTATAAATACTTCGATTATAAATCCGTCTATTATAAATCCATTGATTATAAATACTTCAATTATAAATTCCTCGATTATAAATTCCTCCATTATAAATCCGTCTATTATAAATCCATTGATTATAAATACTTCAATTATAAATTCCTCAATTATCAATCCCTTGATTATAAATCCCTTGATTATAAATACCTCGGTTATAAATACCTCGATTATAAATATTTCAATTATAAATTCCTCCATTATAAATCCCTTGATTATAAATCTATGATATTATATATAATTGAAAAATAAACAAATCGACAATGCATTCAATAAATTCATTCAATAAACGAATGAACAATACAATTGACGAATAAAAAGTAGATAAACCGATAAAAATGATTCGGAAAACGAATAGAATAAAACGTCAACGAAATGTTAAAAGGAAAAAAGGAATTTGAGGAAAATGGATATAGAAGAAAATTTGGATTAAATGAATCAAATCAGCTAACGGAGTATTTAATATAATTATAAAATAAACAAAATAATAATGCTTAATTAGAATTTAATAAATAATTATAAATAATTGTTACAAGATTTTATATAATTTATAAGTTAAACTAAAAAAATTTAAATAAAAGTCAATTTTTATGAATTACTAATAAGTAACAGAAGATGGATAAGATTATTGGTAATCAAAAGGAACTGCTATGCTATCAGGTTTCGGCCCCTATTATCGACACGTGTCTTCGACCCCGTGTCGGTCAAGGACACGGTGCTATGTCCTCGACCCGACATAGCAGCGGGGCCAAATACATGCTAATGATGTATTTCCTCCGACTTTTTTGATTATCTAGTATTATATTCTAATACAAAGTATATTATATATTATCCATCCATGAAAATCTTCAGCTTAATAGTTTTAATAATAATTAGATCAGATTTAATAATTAGATCAGATAACTGAGCCTACGTATTTAATATAATTATTAAATTGAAAGAAAAAATGCTAAATCAAAATTTAATGATTAAATAGTAAGATTTCATAAAGCCAAATACATGCTATGACGTATTTCCTCTGATAAAATTTTATTATCTGGTATTATATTCTAATACAAAGTATATTATTTATTATTCATACAAATTTCGTGGTAGTTTTAATTTCAAATCAAAATGTGTAGTTAGACCAAATAGATATTAGATATTTAATCTAATATATAATATCTAATAATAAAATATAATAATTTATACTAATTTATATTTTATCTAATAATAAAATATAAATATTTTATTATTTAACTGCTAAACTTTTATTTTGCATTATTTTTAATTTGCAATATAAAATACGTAGACTCAGTTAGCTTATTTAATTATTGTGTTGGTTTATATAGTTTACTATTTTCTGTTTAATGGTATTTTTATACGGGAAAATATCATCTTTACCCAATAATATATATAATATATATAAATATATAATATATACATTATATTTAAAATATTATATTACCCTATATATAAAATATTTATATATTTTACTATTTTCTGTTTGATGATATTTTTATAGGGGTAAATTTTCTGTTTAAATTGGGTGAAAGGAAAATAGAAGAAAAATTCGGTACAGATAATTAGAAAATGTGAAAGGAGATTTACATTTTCTTAAAAAACGTTATTTTAAATAATAAATTATATAAAAATATGTTTTTACTTCAAAAGATTGAAACCTTTTTAATTTTAGTTTTCAAAAAACTGAATACATTTTGCTGCTGTAAAATGCTACTGTAACAAAATCGAATAAAAATGCTACCGTAACAAAATCGAATGTAACCAGATTTTCTATTTTCAAATAGAAATTCTCTATTTGATTTTGCTGTACAAAATTTCGATTTTCTTAATCAATCGTTTAATTATAAGGTAAAATAAAAATGTTTGAAGATGACATGTAAATCAATTTTTATTCCATTTTCGAACAAAAATTGAAATTTCATACAAAACGATATTCAAAGATTTTATAATTTATTGAAAAGCTAGGTTATTGATGAACACTAAGTTACATCGATTGGAATAATTAGTAATAAATTTGTGATGTCATAAATACAAAGGCCGTATTTTACCTTAAGATTCCGATAGTATATTCAGCGAAATATTGGCATAAACATTAAAATTGAAAGTCAAAATATATTAGATATTAAGCAATTGTCTAATTCTAGAAAAGTTTTAAATAAAAACATTAGGAAAATTGTGAAACAAGCTGCAAACAAGGGAATCTACTATAAATCTTCAAAATTGTGAAATAAGGCAATAACCATCATTCTTCTAACAATTCACTTTCAATTGTACTGTAACACTGTTGCATATTATTGCGAACTTTGTCAACTAACAATTGAACATCTTCTTTGGTACAAGAATCAGTATAGATTGGATCTAGGCATTTTACGTTCAGAACACCTGGTAACCATCGACGTTCTTCATAGTTGTAAAACTTGCTCATATTTGAAACGACAATCGGTATAATAGGGCATTTTGTATCAATGGCTAATAGAAACGCACCCTTTTTAAATTCTCCTAAAGTATTAGTACTGTTCCGAGTACCTTCCGGGTATATCCACACTCTCCAACCATTCTTTTTTACTTTAGCACTTAACTCGGTCATTATTATTTTGCTATGCTTTTTATTCCCTCTAGTAATAAACTGAACGCCACATAAATAGCCTAGTAAACCGTAGAGGCCGGTAGTATAGAGCAATGACATTTTTGCAAGGACGATGCAATTTGAAGGCCGTATGTGAGCCAGAACAGCGAAATCAATCGCGCTTTGATGGTTTGAAACGAAAACAATGCTACCTTTAAGATTAAATAAATTATTAATATCTGTACAATTGATTTTAACGTTGAGTAACTGGTAAAACCAGACTAGAATGTACAAAACTCGATCGCAATTTCTTGGATCACGCGGTCGATCAAGTGTTAATAATATCAAAAACGGAGAAACAAATCCGGTTATTAATATAAAATAGGTCCATTTTATATAGAATTTAATCCAGTTCGGCAAGTACGGGTATGATAACTTCGCGATCAACCATAAAACAATACAGAGTATAGCTATATTCTTGATAGCCCACATTGATGTAATCTGAAATTTATTTACACAAGTTTAAATGGGCAATTATAATATTTAAATAGATAGGAAATATTCTATTATTAATTTATAGCGATATCTTAGTTTCTTGGGCTAAGATCCTGCTCTTGTATTTGAAATACTTATACAACAACAATTTCTTGACAAGAAAAACAAACAATATACAATATTTTTCCTCTCAACATATGGTCTGGGTGTTGGGTCGTGGAGGCAGTGCACGAACGAAACTACTCCAGACATCGCGATCCTGGGCGACAGACCAGAGTTCTCTCTCAGAGAACTGTCGAAGCAAATATGTGAATGTTGAACTAAGAGCCGGTTCATATCTCCGCCAAACGCTGAATGTTGCTATACATAATAGAAATCCAACATCAGTGATGGAAACGGTGAGTTTAGTCAGCACAATATGCTTGTTTTTTTTAATATTTATATATACAAATGTTATATATTATTAAATGATATATTAAATGATATATATAATTATATATAATATATAATATGATATAATATATGTGTTATAGATGACAATAAATATTCGCTTCAACAGTTCTCTGAAAGAGAACTCGGGTCTGTTGCCCAGGATCGTGATTCCTGGAGTAGTTTAGGCTGCTGTAATTATTTGATTTATTTAAACTCAGTACAACAAATGTCTAGCGAAGAGAACAACAAGCATATTGTGTTTACTAAACTCACCGTTTCCATGACTGATGCTGCATTTCTATTATGTATAGCAACACTCATCGTTTGGTGGAGATATGAACCGACTCATAGTTCAACATTTACGTATTTGCTTCGAGATCCAAAGGCCCGAGAGTTTCAATAGATATAGGATAAACTGCGATTCTTTAGTTTATACGAAATTATATTTTTGCCTTTCGAGGGGGTTTCAATCCTTTGGAGTCGGTTTTATCCCACAAAAAAGCCTTTGATGCATGTACTGTTTCTTCACATCCAGATTTTATTCTCATCTATATCAGGTTTGGAAGAAGTAAGAAATTTGATTTGTTCCTAAATACATAGGAAATAATCAATTAAATTTTTTATATAGCTAGTGATCAAATATGTATTTTTATTTTTAATGTGTATCAATGCTAATGCACATCATCCTAATATGTTTTTATCATTGAATTTATCCTCAGGATCTAAGAATGCATCCGGATTTTGCATTTGAAAATTTGATTTTGCATTGTAGTTTCTGTACAGGTCACTTTTAAGTTTCCCAATAGGTATAATGTTAGAATACTAACTGATGAATCGAGATAGACTCGTGGACAATTTCTCCGTATCAATCAGTTAAAAATATGTCCAAATATCAAGACGAAAATACAACGAAAGGGATTCCACCATTAGATACTTTTTATTTTATAAAATAAAAACGCAAAGATGATTGTTGAGGATATATCTAAAGTAATGCTAGAGAGAAATAGTATTATTCATAAAATCTTAAATTATTTAATTTACTTTCTTTCTTTAAGTTAGTTCGTAACTTTTTCGATACACACTACATTAGTTATCTGTTAGTATGTCACCGCTTTAATCAATAGTAAATTGATTTTGTAATAAGATTGACATTTAGTTACTGCATATATGAAATATAAAATTTATATTTATATAGAAAATTTATATTTAGATCGATATTAAATATAATTTGTTGCAGCTAATGCACTGATTTAATCAATAGTAAACTGATATTGTTATAATATCGACATTTAGTTCTGTATACATGGAAACTATTATACGAAAGCTATATATTTATCAACTTTGTCTGTTCGGCGCTTGTATGTTTGGCGTGACCCAGTTTTCAAACCTTCTTAAGTAATTAAGAAGGTAAGCAGAGTTTTCATGGCACACAAGTAGTACAGTGGATAAAATTGATGGTTTCATTACAGTTGGAATTAAATAAATGTTTTTCATTTTATGTCTTCCAATTTAATAAAACCTAGCATTTCTTATTGTAAAAATGCCTAAATGATTTTATTATATATTGTAGCAAATCGTAAATAACTTTAAGAAACAAAATACACGTAGTTCAAAAAATGAAAACCATTTTTTAAAGGCTTATATTTTTCATGAAATCACAAATTTATGTAAATTCATTTTAAATTACTTTGTTCAAAATTTTTAATTTCATAACATCCTTTTTGTATTATAAACAAAAAAATAATGTTTTCAACTCTAAAACTTACATTTTAAATATAAGTGTATTATGGTGTAATGTAAATTTATAAAATGTTTTTCAAAATGTTTTTTGGTCGTAGAAAAGGTGCGCAACAGATTTTAATATAAAATTAAAACAGAGCGAAAATGTTATTTTTAAATATATACAAATGTTAAATATTATTAAACAATACATATAATATATTTGTAATATTATTAAATAATTAATAATCATTAATAAATCTTTTATTATATCATGCAATCAGCAATTTCATAAATATATATGATTCTATACATCATATATATTGACGAAAGTACAACACTACTGTCAAATAATATTTTAATGTAACATTATATTTGAGAGTAAAATATGTAGTTTAAAATACAACACCATTATATACATTAAATACACCATTAAATACAAAATTATATTTTAGAGTAAAATATTAAAGAGTAAAATGTATTTTAGAGTAAAATTATATTTTAGATTAAAAAATGTGGAGTAAAATCCAACACCATGGTCAAATTATATTTTAGAGTAAAATAGTATTAAGAACAATTTTGAAAGTTTATCTGACCATCTGCAAAAATGTTGGAATCTATGTCAACGCACACTTTTTATTTAAACTAAATGGTTATTAATGATGGTGAATAATCATTTTTTTGATTTTGAAAATAAAAAAGAAAATGAAAGTTAAATTGTAAAATCGATTATTTTCAATTACAAAACAACCTTACTGATTATTGCTCGCCTAACCAATGGTTTATTTTGATCAGTAATTTTTCAAAGCAAAAGGTTAATTGATCTCTTTTAAACTTAATGATTTTAGTGTATTACATTTATGCCCACCTTTGTTGCTTTAAAATTATAATTTAAATGATTTTATCCGAATTAAATTAAGATCCAAAGGCAGAAATTATATGTAAATCCATAAATCTCGATAGCTGTTGTTCCAACAAATTGATTCAAAGTTATTCGGCTTCTGTTCAGCAGATAATTACGAAAGGAGCCTTCAATCGGATATCACAGACAATCACAAGATTAGAACACATTGACGAAACAATCAAAAAATTATGATGAATATCCAGAACCTTCAAACGATATACAGCTGAATATTAGATATTTCCTAATTAAAACTAGGAAATAAAAAACGCCATACGACTTCATATCAATTTTTATCAAAGATGTATTCGTACAGTTCATAATTAAAGACCTTCATCATACTAGAACAAAATTACACGGATGAAAGACCTAAATATTGTTAGCTTTGTGAACAGAACAATTACAAATTACTCTGGAAGTGCGTCATCATGTACTAACATGCAATCGTAGCCTCTTATATACAAATACTAGGATGTTAAAACATAAATGTCGTAATCAAATCAAGTACGAACTAATTAACAATATGAACGTTAATGACTGGATCCAAGCAACATAATGGAAGCAGTAAGTAATTACTATTTTTTTTGGCTTCGATAATTTTTGAAAAAAATTATCGAAGCCAACTCAAAGTATTCGCTATCTTCATTCGACATACAGGTAAAACGATATAATGTGAATAACGATATAGCTAAGTGCCCTGAAGAAACATTTAGTCTCCATGGAAATAAAGAACAGCCCACGTCAATTAGCAATATTAATTAGCAATAATGAACAATAATAATCAATTATTAACAGTAGAAACGTTAACGACTGGATGCAACTTGCAAAAAACATGTTTTAATTCATTGTTTAAATTGATAATGTTACTTTAAAATATATTATATATTACATATAAATAAATATTTATTATTAATATTTAATATATTTAATATTTATAAATATAAATATTAATATTTAATATATTTAATACTTTATGTATATTTAAATTTATTTTAAATATATTAGTTTAAATAAATTTAAGGGAATTAAAGCGGACTTTTTATATGCTTTGTTTTAAAATAGTTGATAATGATCCATTATTGATAAAGAATTATTTGAGCTGGTTCAAAGAAAAAAGA